>BQNB010019370.1:15271-65265 GCA_026074375.1 Tanacetum coccineum | reverse complement strand
ACCATAGTGGGGCACTTCAACGCTGGTGTAGCAAGAATCAACTCTAAATTTGTTGAACAATTTAAAGGTGAACAAGGGGCTGGCAAGGTTATTGATGAAATACGATGGTTAGGAGCTCAAATGGCGAGCTATGATGCTGATTACTACTCAACGAGTAGTATGTGTAATTCTGGAATGTATGAAGCTGATTTTGGATGGGGAACTCCATTGTGGACTTGTTTTGGGTATGTGAACAATGATGTCCCTCTTTATGCCAACGGAATAATGTTGATGGATACAAGTACGGGTGGGATTGAAGCATGGGTAACATTGAGCCAAGACGAAATGGCCATACTCGAGGGTGATCCTGACCTCCTATTATACGCTTCTGTTGAACCTTGCCCTCTCCAAGTTTGAGTAATTTCAGTTGCTTTTATGGCTTTCATTCTTGTTTGCTCCAATAAGTGAATCGCGAATATCGCATGCGCATGTTAATTTTCTCTGCTTGTCTTGATTACGTGAATCCATGAATTATGTAAATTGTTAACCGTTAAGCTACACTTCACAAAGGCTGATGTATGGATCTGATTTATATTAATTAATTGGTAAAACAACCAAAACACGTGTGTTTTAATGATATCTTATGTTGCGTGAGAAACACTCAATTGTGAGTTCTGTTGTTTATGACATGTGAGACATATTTGTGATATATAATATTATGAGATAATTAAATTATCATTCTAAATAAAAAAGTAAAACAATACATACTCATCTTAAAAAGACTTTGATTTTCCATTAACCACCTATATCTATTAGTAAAAAAAAGTAAAACAATACGTACAAATCTTAAAAAGACTTTGATTTTTCATTAACTACATATGTTTATTAGTAAGAAAAGTAATATAATACGTACAAATTTTAAAAAGAATTTGATTTTCCATTAACTACCTACTAGTTATAAGTCTCGTGCACGCAGGGGCTTACATATAAATAATTTTATTTTAAATTTTTTGTTTAATCTACGGGTATATGAAAAATTTCCCGTGTTTAATGTTTTGTAATTTGATATTAGTACAACTAATAGTTTTGAACATGGTTTTACATTAAAAAATTCATTATGTATCAACATAAGTGTTTTAAAATCCGGGTTGACCCGGTCAATAGAACCGTGAACCGGTCGGGTGACCGGAAACCGGATTTTTCCGAAAAACCCGATTGGATCGTGACCTGGTGGCTCGACGGGGTCAATACAAAAACTTAAAAAAAATATATTTTGTATCGATTAATATTTGTTGGATAAAAGATTTAATTTTGTTTAACTCACAGTATTGATGTTGTTGTTCAATTTTATTTATTAATAATATTATATAATATGCGAGTTTAATATGTTTTTTCTTATATATTCTTATATAAACTTTAAATAGATATTATACATGTTGTATTTCTAAAGTATAAAGTGTAGAAAGTATAAAGTTTAAGGATGTATTTGTTTATTTTCTAAAATTTATTAAAAATATAGAAAATTATAAGTTTCTGTTAACTTCATATTATTTATTTAAAAATCAACCACTAAAGTTTTATTAATCACTTCATCTTTTTTTAAGTTTTTGTTTTTCACAAATTTGACACTTATATTTTTATCTCTTTTTTTCCATCAAAATTTTCCACCAATTTTTTTAATTTTGATTAAAATTGATTCAATTTTGACTTTTTTTAACCAAACAGATTGCTTGATTTTGCCTACATGGCAAAAATTTATTAAAAATATGGAAAATTATAAGTTTCAGTTAACTTCATATTATTTATTTAAAAATCACCACTAAAGTTATATTAATCACTTCATTTTTTTAAGTTTTTGTTTTTCACAAATTTAACACTTCTATTTTTATCTCTTTTTTTTCCATCAAAATTTTCCACCAATTTTTTCAATTTTGATTAAAATTGATTCAATTTTGATTTTTTCACTACAAGAATCCGATGGAATACCCACGATAATTGCCCACACCCATCCTTTTGAGGGCATTTACCCACATAATACCCACTAATTACCCACAATTAGTGACTCAATAAGTCGATCTTCTTTTCCCTCGAATTTCCCACGAATTTACCCACATAAATAGCCACAAAAATATATTTGGTGTGAAATATGTGGGTAAATAGTTGGCGCCAAAATATTCCCCACAAATTACCCACATTGTGAGTTATCATGGGCATGTACGTGGGTAATTTAGTGGGCAAATATTACTTACCCATGAAACGCACAATCCTTTTCTGTGATGGGTGAGTTTACATGGGTCTTTCGAGGGTGAATTATATACCCATGACTTCACCCATCTTATTATTTGTATGGGTATTTTGTTGTGAACAATCGCTTATATGTCTATTTGTGGTTATAAATATATCCATGAATACACCCAATGTTGTTTTCATGGGAATTTTGTTATGGGTATTTTTGTGTGTAATTTATGTGTAAACATATAATCATATGCTTACTTATATACTATATTTTTTTCCTTTATTTTTTTAAAGGTAAGTTATTGTCGGTTATTTATGTATAGATATTTATCTATGATTCTAATCTACAATTTATGTGGATGAATGTATGTGAAATTAAAACTTTTTATTTGATATAAGAGTCAAAATAAAAGCGTTAAATATTTATAACAATATTTCTATTACTAATATAAAAGAAATATTTAAAATATCTAATGCTAACTCAACTTGATACTTTTTTACATAGACAATAACATCATGTAAATAAGTTCTTAACTAAATTTTTTTTTGGAGCCAACAAGACCCCAAAGAAAATATCAGATAGCTTGACAGCTCATTCTTTAACCTTTTAATCTAAGTATAAACTACTGTTATATTTTGATTGGTTAAAAAATTTAAAATCAAAATTTAAAATAAGTTTAGAAACTTATAAAGAGGTCTAAGAATTTGTGTACCATAGTTAGAAATCATTTTATGCTTAAGTAGCATGAAAAAGTTTAAGATTTTAGAGAGTTCCAAGAATAAGTATACCATAATAATATTTAATTTATGTTGTTACAGTTTATAAACCTCAAAAGCTTTATCCATAGAGATAACAGGTTCATGATATGAAAATTTTCATAAATTAATGACATTATAAGAGGTTGCAATTTTATAAACTCTTTAAAAAATCCATCAGATTAGATACCCTTAAGTATTACAAATGAGGATAATACTAAATTTAGTTTATTGGGTCGTAATTGTCAACTTCTTAAACGTCGTCGTTTAAGGCAGGCCCATGTCTCCTCTTTTTATTTAGCCTAAGGGATGAGCAAAAGAACCAAAGAACCGGATCGGAACCAAGAAGAACCGAACCAGAACCAAAACCGTAGGTTCCGGTTTTAGTTCTTGAGTTTGAGATTTTTCGGTTCTTGGATCGGTTCGGTTCGGTTCCACTGGTTCTTGGTTCCAGAACTGAATACCCAAATATTCTATAATTATATCATTTTTCTCTTACTTAAATTATACGTACCATAAAAAACCTAGTAGCATACTTAAAAAACAGCTAAATAGCTTAAGCCCTAAGCTTTAGTCCATTAAAACATAAAAACTATCATCACTATCAAAACAATGAAGGTAAGTTATATATTTGATTTTTATTTGCATTTGTATCTATTATGCTAGTTGCCTCACAACCTTAAATATGTCCTTGTGCGTCAGAAGTTGTGGCATGTTGTGCATTACAAGTAGGAGCAAATACCAAGATCATTGTACCCATTACAAATCGTTTGAAAGTAGAATGATGGGATAATGTTAAAGAATTTATTAAAGACTATGAGATTGTGAAAGATATGGAAGAACAATTAGAGAAACTAACCGAAAGAGATAAAGAGAAACAAACGGTGGAAATATAAATGGTTCTAGTTATTTTGTTGGACAAAATTTAAAGTTATTTTATTTTGTTTTTCGGATTTTTATGCAGTTATTGAACGTGTGAACTATAGAATGATTGTTAATTTGAACTTATGCTTTAGTTGTTAAATATTATTGCTTTTAACAAAATTTATTGCAAATGCTTAAAAAATAATTTTTTGTACTTTTTATTAGCTTAACTCATTAGTGCATGAGTTTCTTTTGCTTCCAAAAAATCGTTTCCTATTCGGGTAGAACCAAAGAACCGGAACCAGAACTGGAACCAGAACTGGAACCAGAACTGGAACCAGAACCAGAACCGAAAAAAATATTTTTGGTTCGGTTCTTGGTTCCCACTTTTCTCAAAATTTTGGTTCTCGGATCTATCGGTTCCGGTTCCAGTTCCACCTGTTCTAGACCCATGCTCATCCCTACACTCACTTGCTCTGTAATGCCTTCTTTCCTGCTGGTAATCTGACTAAGGACCAAGTCTGGTTCTTTTCAAGTGAAACAATCTCTTCATTAATAACCTTCTTCCACTGTACGAATTCTTTGCAACTCAATGCTTCTGAATAAGACTCTGGTTCACCATTCTCTGTCAGTAGCAAATAGTTGGTTGATGGAGAGTACCTTACCGGAGCCCTGGACTCTCTGGTGGATCTTCGTAACTGTGGAGTCTCGGAGCCTCCCTCCTTAGAGGATGCTCTGTCTTCAGAGTCTTCTTCATCTGATCTTCCACTATCCTCGAAGCTCCCACTGTTTTTGGACCCCTCACTCGCATCTGAGCTCCCGCCTGGGCTCTAAGTGATTTCTGAACTCAACCCATGCTCTGTAACTATGCTTTTATTTGCAAGGTTATCTGGCGAGTCTTCCAACACCACTTGATCCTTCTGATTTGGCTTCGTTAAGTTACTAGATCCTTCTATTTTAGGAAGATTCGTTAAGTTACTAGAGAGTCCTCATTAAATGTGACATCTCTGCTTCGGACGACTTTATGACTCTTTGAATCCCAAAAGCGATATCCCATCTTATCTGAGCCGTAACCTATGAAGGTGCGCTTCACAGACTTTGCATCTAGCTTATCTCTTGCAACATCTTTCACCTTAACGTAGAAGTCACACCCAAATACCCTCAAGTGTGCGAGACTAACTTCCTTCCCTTGCCATTCCGCGATTAATTAAGTAAGTTGTCGTAGTAATTGAATCTTCCCAAAACATCTTTGGGAGCCCTGCATGAAGCTTCATACTCTTTGCTCTCTCATTTAATGTTCGGTTCATTCTTTCAGCAACACCGTTCTGTTGAGGTGTTTCCAAGACTATTTTCAGCATCCTAATCCCGTTCTTGGCACAATACTCAATGAACTCTCGGCTACTATACTCTCCACCATTATCGGATTTCAAACACTTCACCTGAAGGTTTGTTTCATTCTCCACTGCAGCCTTCCACTTCTTAAAAGTGTTGAATACCTCAGATTTATTTTTAAGAAAATAAACCCATACCTTCCTGCTGTAGTCATCGATAAAGGTAACATAGTAGCGGGATCCGCCTATTGATGAAACAGATGTAAGGCCATAAACATCTGTATGAACTAGTGATTCGTTGATAGTATATATATAAAATATATAAGAATCAAATCAATGATAAAAAGATTCCGGAAGAGATATTCCCGGGTCGTATGTCCCAACGAGGCTGCAATTGAAATTTATCCTGGTTTGATGAGAAATTGAATAATGGAAACACTGATGTAATTAAAACTAAAGTTAATTAAATAAAATCTAATTTAAACTACGGGAAACAAAATTAGTTATAGGGAAAGAACTTAAACTACGGGAAGCATAATTAATTATTGGGGAATCCTAAAATTAATTCTAAGTTAAATACGGGGAACAGAATAAGGTATCGGGAAACCTAAATATTAAAAATTAAGAAAATAAATGCTAAATTAAATTAAAAATCAAAATTAAATTCTAATTAACTTAATTTGAAAAATAAAGAAAACTAGAATAAAAACGGAGGTCGTTTGAATGTAAAACGAAAAGAAACGGTAAAACGTACCCGGTAAAACGGGTCTAAGACTGAGATTTAAGAAAAATTAAGCCTATACTAAATGTTATATTTTTCCTAGACACTAAATGACAAAAGAAAATTTTATAAAAAAGAAAAATATTTTTTTATTAATTTTTGGATTTTTTATGAATTTTTAAAGATTAATAACTAATTAAACTTAAGAAAATAGAAAAAGACAAAAAATAAAAGTTATAAAAATTCTGAAAAAATAAAATTAAATAAAGAAAAAATTAACAATTCTAAAAATATAAAAATGCCCAAATTTTACTGTATAAATTAAAGGTAATTAAACTAATTAATTTTAAACCTAATTTAATTAATTAAATTAAATAACACTAACTAAAGCTAACTGTAGTTAACCTAAGGGACTAACAGGGTAAAGGACACAAGGACTAACGGGGTAACAGGCTAACTAACCACAGGGACTAACACTCATAACTATGAAAGAGAAAATTACACAACCAGTCCCTGAAGTGGACCCCGATTACAAGGTGGGTCCAACTAGCTTATTATCAAAAAGCTATAAAAGCAATGTTGTTAAGGGGCTTGAGGGGAGCATTTTTCATAAAAGGTGCATAAGCTGAAAGGGTCTAAATAAGCCAGAAAATGACTTTTGGCTGCACAGATACTTGAAAGCTATAGCTTATTTTTCTTGGCTTTTTGGGATTTAAGCCAACAAATATGCTAGAAACTAGGGGGAACAGATAAATAGGCTAGGGGAGTCCTAAAATTAAACTATGGAAATCTAATAAGCCCTAAATTAAGCTAGAAGTGACTTAAGCTATGTTAACAACTTATTATAAAAACAGAAAAAATGCTACTTTAAGCCTAGAATAAGCTAAGCTAAAAGGGGAGTTAAGCTACAAAACTATGGGGACTTAAAGAAACACTAATAAACTATAAATAAGTGGCTAAAAGATCCTAATAAGCTAGAAATGGGGGGCTTAATATTGGTGCTAGCACCAGGGGAAGGCAAACAGGCCCTTAGGGGGCTTTTTTAGCTTATGAAAATAAGCACAAATGAACTTTTTAGCCACAACAAAGCACAAACAGATAAAGAGGGGAGGCAAATGAGCTTATTTTCAAAACTTGGGTTTCTAAGGTTAAGAAGAAGCTGCTGATTATGGGGCTACAAGTTGGCTGTTTTCAAATTAATGATGCATACATACACTTGACTTGGGCTTATGGTTAAATGACAGAAATAAGGGTTGGGTAAATGGGTAGAAACAACACCAACAAGCACAAAGACAATGTGCTTAAGCTGCATAAGCAGCTTGAGCACTTAAGCTCATTTTTGCTTATTCAAATTTGACAGAATTATAAAAGAAACCTAAAAACTTATTTTCAAATTAAAATTGGTGATTTAAGTGACTTAATAAAGCCTACTCACTCAGCCAAAGTTGGCTGAGTGAGCTTGACCCATACCAAAACTAACATGACCCATTTTAACACTAAACCAAACACCCCCTTATTTTATAAAATTGGGTTTTTAACTGATTTTAAGTAAATGAAGGTTGAGAGAGTTGTTTATGAGTATGTTTTAACAGCTTTAACATATTCTTAGACAAGATTAAACAGGATTAAAGAACAAATATGAGGGTTGACATTTCGACAATGGCAACTTCAAGAAATTCTTAACTTTTTTATTGAAAATCAAAAACTTACAACATAAACTCTTAAAAAGGAACTGAATACATTAATTGCTTAAAAGAAATACTTAAATTAAAATTAAACTAAAACATGGTGCTATGAGTCTCGGCTTGGTCTTCTTCTTTTTATAGGGACAGAGACAACTTTGGTCTTCTTGTTTGTGTTTGTTGTGTGTGTAGGAAGGTTCCCAAGGCAATCCTAGCCCTTTGTTTTGCCTTGTATCAATCTTACCATTGAAAGGGGGTACGGGGTTGAGTGATCTTTGCAAGGGGATAGGGTTATAGGGTTGTGGGTTGTGGGGAAAGGTGAGAGTGAGCTGTAGAGGTGTACTGGAGAGGTGGTTTGGAGCTGAAAACAGGGGAAGGGGTGGTATGGTTTTTGGCGCCAAGTGGTTATGGTACAGGGTTGTTTACAGGTTTAAAAGAAGTGTTTGGGGAAGAGGCAATTTCAGTCCTCCACCTTTCTTTCTCTTTTCATTTCTTTTCTAGCCGATTTTAGTAGTTATACTCAAGTTTAGAAAGTGGCAGAATTAGTCCCCCCGTTTTATAACTAAAAGAAATAAAGAAGTTAGGGATATTTACTAAAGTGGCCCCTCTGTTTTATAACTAAAAGAGTTTTAGTTAATTGCAATTTCAGTCCCTGCTGTTTATTACTAAAAGAAATAAGAAAGGTTTAAGCAATTTGCAAAACTAGCCCTTGTGTTTTATTTTCCTATTTTTCTTAATAAAACAACTTTCAAACTTTGGCAATTTTGGCCCTTTTCTTTATTTTTCATTTTTCTTTTATAAAACAAAGTTTACTAAAATTTACATTTTGGTCCTTATGTTTTATAAAAAGGGTATGTGGGCTTTTATTGGGCTTGGGCTTGTATTGGGCCCACTGGGTTTGGGTTTGGGCCCAATAAGGTACAGGTTTGGTTATTGGGCTTTTTCAAGCCCAATAAGGTTATGGAGTGGGTTTTGTGTGTACAATGGCTGAGATTGGCTGTAACTGGGCTAGGATTGGGCCTTCAAAGTCTTCACAGTCTTTGTCAATTGCACACAAATGGGCTGTTGTAATTGATTGAGGGCCCATTTGGTCTTCACAGTCTTCATAGATATACTATTGGGCTTTCCCGGCCCATCAGATGGGTTAAGATTGCATTCAATAGTATTCTTCAGTTCCGGCTCCGGTTTGACTGCTGATTCTTCAGTATTGACTCTGACTTTGGCATTTTTGGACTTTGGCCTTGATTTTGCACAGTCTTTTCCATTCCATGCTCAGTTTTGTCATTTTGGCTTGGTTTTCTGTCTTTTTGATGATATCCACTTCCTGCACAATACAAATGCAAAACAAACATATATTTGGCAGTTTTTGTCTGTTTTTGGTCATTTAAGCTCGTTTTTAGAGGTAAAAGATATGTGTAATTAAGCACTTATCAAATCCCCCAAACTAAGGTATTGTGTGTCCTCACGCAATGTTATGAAGTAAACATGGTTTGGCCTTTTGTTGGGGCGGTTTGTGGTTTGTATGGCCCGCTGGGTTTGGGTTTAGGGCCAATAAGGTTACGGTGGTTCATTTGGGCTTTTTCAGGCCCAATAAGAGTGTAGGAGCTTGTATGAGCCAATTTGAGTTGTGTCTCACCCTTTATTTTTATTTGTTATGTTATGTTGGTTTTGGTTTTAGTTAATTTTGTTGTGTTTTTTTTTTTTTTTTTTTTTAATATGGGTACATTTTTGGGGGTGTTTTTAGGGTTTTTTGGGTGGTGGTAGGGTTTTAGTGTATTTGTGTTTTTTTGTTTTTGTTGTGGGTTTTATGGGCCTCATAAGGTTTAAGGCATGGTTATGGACTTTTTTGCATTTGCACCGATACGGTTATAGAAGTGGGATTTTTGTGTGTACAATGGCTGAGATTGGCTGTAACATGGGCTAGATGGGCCCTTACAAAAGTCTCACAGATCCTTGTCAATTGCACACAAATTGGCTGGTTGTAATTGATTGAAGGACCCATTTGGTCTTCACAGTCTTCATAAATATTTACTATTGGGCTCTATTGTGCTCCCGGTCCCATCAGATGGTTTACGATTGCATTCAATAGTATCTCTTCACGTTCCGGCTCCGTTTTGACTAGCTGATCTTCAGTATGAACTACTAGACGTTTGACATCTTAGACTTGTGGGCTTTGATTTGCCTACAGTCTTTCCCATTCCATTGTATACAGTTTGTCATTTTGGCTCATTTTGGCTTGGTTTTCTGTCTTTTTGTTGATATCCACTTCCTGCACAATACAAATGCAAAACAAACATATATTTGGTGCCGAATCCAATCTTATAGAATCTTTGTTTCATCGAGATACTTCGATTAAGGATTCTCAAAAGATCGATTCTCTTCTTGATGAGTTCGCCAGTGAACTCACTCTTCTCCACTCAATTCCATCGGGAATTGATGATGTCAACCTTGATCCGGAGGGAGATATTTTGTTTTTGGAAAGTTTGCTTTATGATAACTCTTCTCCCCGCCCTCTGGAAAAATGCCGTCGTGTTAATGCCTTCGAAAAATTCCGGTCTTACCTCATCTTGAACAAAAGCATAGTGTATACGATCACATCCGCCCAAAAAATATCACTTTACAAAAAAAGATTTCCAAGGCGAGATTGCTCCGGTGAGTTCTTCTCCTTCAAGAGTTCAAGTTCAAAGTAATTGACACAAAAGGAGCCGAGAATCTCGGCCGATCATCTTTCCCGATTAGAAAATCCTTATGAAAGTGTGCTCGACCCAAAGGAGATAAATGAAACGTTCCTCTCAAACACTTTAATAAAGTGACTATTTCGGTGGTGAATCAAGGATGTCGTCCCAGAAAAGAACAAGTTTTTCAAGGATTTAAACATTAATTTAGAATGACCCCTTCTGTTCAAAAATAATGTGCGATCAAGTGACCGCGATGTGTTGCAGGCTAAGAATGCTGTTGACATCCTCACAGCTTGCCATAGTGGACCCACCGGGGGACATTACGGTGCCAACTACACCGCCAAAAAGGTTTTTGACTCAGGATTCTATTGGCCCATAATTTACCGTGATGCCCATGACTTGGTCACCCGATGTAACACTTGTCAGCCTCAAGGAAAAATTTCACAACGTGATGAAATGCCTCAAAATTCCATCCAAGTTTGCAAAATCTTTAACGTGTGGGGCATCAATTTCATGGGGCCGTTCCCGTCTTCACGAGGGAACAAATATATACTCGTGGCGGTCGACTACTTATCAAAATGGGTTGAAGCGAAAGCACTCCCCACCAATGACGCCCGAGTTGTTTGCAAATTTCTTAAATCTCTCTTCGCCCGATTTGGTGCCCCTCGTGCTATCATAAGTGATCGCGGAACCCATTTTTGCAAAAACCAGTTTGCAAAGGTCATGCTTAAATATGGAGTCACTCACCGTCACAAACAAGTGGGCAAGTTGAGGTATCCAATCGTGGCTTGAAATGAATTCTTGAAAGGACCGTGGGCGAAAACCATGCATCTTGGTCGGATAAACTAGATGATGCACTTTGGGCCTTCCGTACCGCTTACAAAACACCCATCGGGTCCCGAGTTCGAATCATTTCATGTTGATTATCCCGATTCGGGAGATTCAACCATTGATGTGGTGGAAGACATCCCCGTTGATGTGCCTAATATTTTGGCCACCCATCCCGCCCTTCAATTGGATTTCAACTTCATTCCTTCTAATGATCTCGGATCCGATCTTGATGATTCTTCTCCTTCCGGAGATAGAAACAAGATTTACGATCCGGGGATATGCATTGAAGTCGAATCTACGAGATTTCTTTCTACTCTTTCTCCCGTGATTGATACTTTACTTCCATTTTCATCCAAAAATGAAGACAAAGTTTTCAATCACGGTGTTCTTGCTTATAAGGAGAAATCTCCTCCTTATTCATCATATCGGGGCTTGAAAGCTTTCCAGCTTTCTCCTGAAAGCCCGATGTTGATTCATGGAGACAACACTCCTAATCTGGGTGTTCGTCATCCCCATTTTTATCCCCCTTGACAAAGCTCAAGTATGGGGGATCGGGTCAAGCTAAGTGACCTTAAACAAGCGCTTCGTGGGTGGCAACCCATGCTTATCCATTCTATCTTCTTTCTTATTGCTAATAAGTGTTTTGTGTTGTGATGAGGCTCGCCTCTTCCATTATCCGTGTTTTGTGTTTTGTGATGTATGTCCAGGATTACCCGGATTGTGATGACTCTCGTGCTCGTGGTTTTGTCCTCCGATCACTCGGTCTTCAAATCCTCAGCTTCATTTGGGAAACCCGATATCCTAATCTAATCGATTAATGTTTATCTTTAAACATACTTAATAAACAGCTTAGGATTTGCGTAGAGACCCTTCGTAAAACATTGAGGACAATGTTTCATTCTAGTATGGGGGGGATCTTCGATTTGATTGTGCCTGCAGCTGTTGTTTTCACGTAATCCCGTTTTTACCACCAAAATTCCAAAAAAATGAAAAAATTTAAAAATTTTCAAAAATAAAATGAGTGTTTTGTCACAATTTTGACTTTCCTGCTAGGTAGAATGAGAATAAATTTTGATCCGATCGAGCGTGTTAAGCTCTAGCTTGTTCCTTAACATTTAGATTAAGAATTCACGAATCTTTGCGAAGAACGAAAAATGATAGTGTTAATTATGAGTGGGATGCTAAACAAGGATTATTTGGAAATCTTAAGAGCTCATGTGTGTAATTTGTCGTTTTTTCTCCCATAAGCTCTTAACCTGATTAATATACGTGCTATTTTTAGAGATTAAACTTAAGTCAATAATTTTTACGTAGTATACATCAAAAATTTTAGCCTTAGTTCAAATTTATACTTGAATTTTTCAAAAAGAAGTCTTCTCTATATAAAAAAAAAATGATGATATGTTGAAAAATGAAAAAATATAATAAATATGAACTGTGGGCCGATAAAAGTTTGCTGCATCTTGCCGGCTCACAACCGATGTTACAACCTTCTAAAGAAAGCCCATAGTAAGAATAAAAAACCGAGACTGATAAAAGTTTGCTGCATCTTGCCGGCTCACAACCGATGTTGCAGCCTTCTAAAAGGTCGAGGGTTACAATTGCATCAATGTTTAATATTTAAGTGTGAATTAATAAATGAAAATCTCTTTTTGTTAAATTTAAATATGCTTTTGAACTTAGACTATTTCATTTTAAGTTTTTAAATAAGCTATGTGTATACGGAAAACCTAAGAGTTTACAAAACCTAAGGTCCGTGAGTCCCGATACTAGTCTCTGTGGGGTGTCAAAAGCCTGGTCACTTAGCCACAAGGTTGGGATATGCCGAGACGAAAGTCGCTACATGGGATGATCTCGCCTTCAAACTCATTATTCTCGGGTGGAACGTGAAACATAGAATTTTGCAAAACATTGATCCATGGTTGAAATTCAAAATAGCACATACGCCTAAGATATAATAATTGTCGGGAGTAAAAGGTTCACAAGTTGCAAATATGAGTAGTGTTAGCATCTTAACTAATATTTAACTATGATTTCGTTTTAAGCTTGGTTTGGAGCAAGTGAAAAGTCGGGGACGATGAATTTATCCTTTTTGGGGCATTCTCGGATCGAAATGCATCTTGTTCTATGATCCCTAAAAGTTATAAAATAACGAAAGTCAAACGTTCTAGTTAGTTGCTTAATATGAAAAGTACAAAAAAATGAGAAAAATGAAAAATACAAAAATATGTGTAGGAATAAGTGTATATTTAACAATGGTAAAAACGGGGCTTTTCAAAGCTATTGAGTCTTTAATTCCCTTTGATGAACGCTTAGCTACTTTTCGAGGTAATTAGTCGAGGGGGATTGAGATTCTTGGTTTTCTAAAGTGTTTACTTATGGCATTGCGTGAGGACACGACAATATCTTAGTATGGGGGATTTTGGTATGTGTGTAATTACACATACCTTTTACCTAATAAAATGACCCTAAACGACCAAAAACGCACATAAAATGCCATAAATATGCTTGTTTTTGTGTTTGTACTGTGCAGGTACTGGATATTCACTAAAGGACAAAAACAAAGCCAAACCGGACAAAACCGAGCACGAATTTAAAAAGTGCGTGAAAAACCGAGGCCAAAGGTACAAAAGGAGTAAAAAACGGAGCTGAAACGAACAATTTCGGATCGACTCGACAACGTTTATGAATTTAATGAAGTCAAAACAAAGTCAAAGTCAACCCCGGGATACGGCATTGGAAAGGGCATCGAAAACCAAACCCGAAAACCTAAATTGCTAAAAGTGGGCCCACCCGTACCCACCTAGTGGGCCCGGATCAGCCCACTATATTTAAAAATAACCCTTTTAAACCCATAAGCCAAAAGTCCATTTAAAAAGCCCATTCCCTTTTTATATAAAACACAGGCCCAACTGCTAAACCCATTAAAACCCAATCCACAAACTTGACTGTCGTTAGGGTCTTTAACACTACCTGTTATAAGTCTATTAACACCTAAGACCAATCAGATGCAATACATAAATAACAAAATGGAGGCAAACTATGCCAAAGTAACTCAAACCTTTATTACACCACAAGGACCATGGCTGCAAACCCAACATACACTTTCAGGGACTAATCCTGCCCTTTCTCCAAACCCTCCCCTGCACCAAAATTAAACCCTATAGTACCCTAACCCCTTCCCGCCAAACCCTTACCCCATCACTCTCACCTCAAAACGACAAACACCCTCACCCCCAAACAAACCCATCATCATCTCATACAACCCTACACCATGTGATAAGTCAGACCTTCACATGGTCTTAACTTATGTGCCATGAAACCCAGATAAACCCTAAATCAATTTCCCGCCCAGGAGCTCAAAACCCCATATACTAGTCACGGGCATTTCTTTCCCCCACTTTTTACCTGCAAATCCCATGTACCCGTTGCTAATAACCTCTTCCCCACTCTACTAAAACCCTAGATGTATATCACTTTGCCATGTTGGCAATCCACCAATTTTCAAGGTTAATCCGACGAATGGTATGAAATCAAAGAAGCACAAAGTGATTCAAGGGCTAAGATTGAAGATTGATTCATCTCACAAACCAAACACAACAAGCACAAAGGCATGAAGACTTCCCAGGCTATATAAAGAGAGGCAAGACACAAGAAGAGTTCAGTTCTTTCTTTACCTAGTTTTTTTAACTAGTGTAATTTTAAGTTTTTTTTTGTAATTTTAAACTTTGTTATAAATTTCCAGCTTAATTAAAAGTTTGTTTAAGCTCATTTAATTTCCTGTAAAACAATCTTTGTAATCAGTTAAAGTCAATAAAATTCCAAGATTTTAAGAAATCCTTGTTAAAAAGTGCTACTTTGCCATTGCTTACGATAACTGGGAATTAAGCTCATTTTGTAATAAGGCCACATCCTGTAAAAAGCTTATGGTCTGAATTGGTTGCCAGACAAAGCTCTTTTGAGCTTGGTTTACTTCTGTCATAGCTAAGGACCAAGGTGTTCTCTTCTTACTCACTTTAATCTCAAGTTACTGTTGCATTGTTTTTATGCTTACTTTGTGCTTAATTCTTCTTAAACATGCTTATTCAGTCTAAATATAGCCTAGAATATCTAATTGACAGTTTAAAATAGCTTTGTTCAAGTTTACATTTAGTCTGCCCATTTTATTAGCTTATACAGCTTAATATCAGATATTAGTGTAAAGTGCTTATCTTCTCTTTATCTTAGCTTATGTGTGCTTAGTATGCTTAACTATCAGTATGCTTTTGCTTTTAGGTCTGTAATATAATTCTATCGTAAGTCTTACAAATTAGTTTTCACAAAATGAAAGGGTTGTTTGGGTTAAGTCTGGCAAATGGGTTAAAAACAGGGAAAAACCTGTCTTTTGGGCTATTATAGTGACTTTAACCAGCTTTGAATAAGTGTTTAAATTCATTTTTATTAGTGTCCTTTTAAGTTTAACTCCTAGTTTAGGTTAGAATAATACTATCTTTTGAATCTGTGGATTTTAAGTTTAAAACATTTGCTTATTAGCTTAGATTTTGATTAGGAGTTATTAAGTGTTGTTTTCTTGTTAGTATTGAGTCTATAATGCAGTAGGTATTCAAAGCCTTTAAGTGTCATTGGAGTTTTGCACTACTGCCTTTAGTTTATAGCCTTTTAAGAGCTCACAGTTCAGCACCTTATTTCCCTCAGCCTCCTTAATTTAAGCCTTGTGATTCTTATATCAGCTCCTTAGGTTATCCTCTCTTTGGTTCTATTCTAAGCTTATTTTACCTTTTACTAAATCTTTCTTTTTTCCATGATTAAATTTAAGTCTCCTTAATGCTCTTTTGGTTTTTGCTTATGCTGCCCTGGTGCAAAATAGCAGGTTAATTAGCCTTTTAATTGCTTATTTTTAAGTTAACCCTTAGATTTTCTTGGCTTTTCTAGGTGCCTAATCAACCCATCTTTAAGCCCCATAAGCCTCAAGCCTTAAGACTCATTTTTGGTTGCTTAATTCAAAGCCATAAGTAGCTATTTTGACTGTTTTGCATGCTAGTGTAGGTCCATAGCTTATCTTTAAGTATTTATGCTGCTTATTGGCTTATCCAAAGTGCTCCCCAATTTTGATTTCCTAGTTGTGCATGTAGCTTGTGTAAAAATCTGTCATGAGGCTTAATGTCTTTTTCTTTAGCTTAATAAGTTTAAAAATAAATCCAACAAAAAGGGAAAAAAATATATAGATCCAATAGTCATATAGCAATCGTCTGTTTGAGATAAGCTTTTCCAGCTTATTCTTGGACTTTCATAAAAAGTGTTAGTTGAAAAATTGCTTATTTTTGTCCATTCTTTAAGTTTGTAAAAAAAAAATTTGAAAAAAAATAAAAAGGGGAAGGCCAAAGTCCTGGGTGAGCAAGGCTCGAACCCGGGACCTCAAAGCCCTCAACCCTTTTAAACCCCACACCACTACCGCTGTGCTACAATAGCTCATCCGGTAGTGGATTGTGAAGTTTTAATTTTTAAGGGCTTTAGCCCATAAGCTTATAAGATGTCACGCGTTTTTTTAACAGCTTAATTGCAAATAAGCTTGGTTTCCCTAGCTTAATTTTCTAAGAACCCTTATTCTTTCGCTATTTTCTGTAATTTATGTAGAAATTTTTTATAAACGTTCTGAATAATCTTTTTTATAATTTATTTTCTTTAAAAACCGTAAAAAATTCATAAAAAAATAAAATATTAATCAGAAAAATATAAACTTTTTTTTAAAATTTTCTTTTTTCATACAGTTTCTAGGAAAAAATATTAGTTTTCATTGTAGGGTCTTCTTTTCTAAAAAAAAAGGTTTTTTTTTTTTATTCATTTTTGAAGAGAACGGGATTCGTTCCCTTTTCTTGTTTTGACTCGGCTTTGTCCAAACGAACTCCGATTTTAGTCTAGTTTTTTTTAACATCGTTTTAGTCCAAGTAGAAATCTATGTTTAGCTTTAAAAAATTGTATCTAGAGGTTTAAATTGGCAAAATTTAGGTTTTTAGCCCGTCTGCCTTTTTTACATTTTCGTCCTACATTTTAGATTAAATCATTCTAGCTTTCGTTTTTAGGTCTTTCTTAATCGTTTTTGCATTTTAATTATAAAAATCAAATCCAAACCCTTTTCTATTCAAGCATCAATCATCAATCCGTCATTCGATTTTCCATTCAAGCCTCGTTGGGACTTAACGACCCGGGAATCATACTTTTCGACATATATATATTTTAATTTGTGAACTCTTGACCAATCCTTGGCTAAAGGTAATTGGTTGAGTGTTTGCCTTTGTTATTATTTATATATATATATATTATATATATATATATATAAAATATATATATATATATTATTGACGAATCAAGGTCTTCATAGGTGTAAGAGATTTAATAGATTTCTTCATGGGTGGATTAACAACTAGAGGTGGTTGTGAAGATAAATCAGATCCAACCATAGTGAAATGGAAATGATTAACCAGAAATCATAACGAATTAAGGGTTTGAGTGATGAACAAATAAGATAATGTGTGTTACTAGGTGAAACATTGAAAACAGTCAAATGAACAAGAGAAAAAGGTGAAAAAACAGAAAGAATTTGTGGTAAAATTTATATCAATTGGTCTATGAATGAACATTAGATTGCAAATAAAAAATCCAAAATAAAATCCAATGGTTAGAGTAAATTTAGATGATGAATTACATGATAAAATGTGATGAAAATCTTAGAGAGAGAAAGTGTTTATTTGTTTACTCTCATTTTAAGAGTAAGATATCCCTAGAAAAACCTGCTAAGCCATTCCATTCTTTTCTTACACCAATTTTTTTTTCGTTACACCTTTACACCTTAGCCTATCCTATTAGATTAAGTCCTTAATCAATTGCTAGCTGCTTTTGTGTAAAGTATTGTACTTCCTGTTGATCCTGTTTGAACAGATCTTTGATTAGCTTGTAAAAGCTTTAGTTGTCTTAGATAGATCTAAAACAACTATGATAGAAACCTTAAGTAATATATAAAGATTATGCGGAATCTAATCTTTATACACTAGAAGAACAATTAAACAATGTAACAGTAGCACAAGAACTTTCTCTCAACTCATAATATATTGAATGATTCACAAAACAACTATATGTTTTGCCTAATAGCTATGACTTTTCTATGTTTAATTGATTTTTTTCTAACTATGCCGTAGGGTTCCTTTTATACACTAAGGAAAACCCTAATGGGCTTACAAAACGCGTTAAATGATCATGCATATCTATTCCTAATATATCTCATGCATATCACTTAGGCAAGTATCTTCTAACTTCCTTTATACTACAGTAACTAATACACTAACTACAGTACTAACGATCTATCATTTGTACTGGCCAAGTACTAACTAAAACTTAATAGTACATAACTATTACACTATGCAGTACTAACACCTTTAGTTTATATTCTTCAATCTTTAGTAGCAGCACAAATCTTCAAATAGCAGTACTAAGTCCATCAGCAGTATAACCTTGTAGAAGGCACGTAATTTCCCAACACTTCTTTGTACAATTACATATAACTATCTCTGGTATGGTCGGGAGAATTGCACAATCGATATGGGCACGGTGTTTGATTTTTCTATCCACGGTTAGTCGAGACATTGCACAATGCAATGATGGAAAATAGGTAACAGTAGTTAGTTTTTTTATTTTTTAGGTGTGTTACTACTTTACTAGTATGTTCAGATATTAATCTCTAGATTTCTCTTATTCGTGAAGGTGAAAATTGAAACCGTAGTCATTTTTTAGTATTAGTGTTAGCATAAAACAATAAAAAAAAAAATAATAAATACAAAAAAGATAGCGAGAGGAAGAAGGTCTCGTAAAAAAGTGAGATTTGTGAGATAATCGTTCATCTAAGCTTAATCGATATTTAATTATTTGAAGGATCGTTATTTTGATGGTACGTGTTTATTAAAACCAACGATGTAAAGTTATGTTGTATATTATATCTAGTGGTCGACAATTATAAACCCAACTTATGTATTTTCATGAATCTAGTGGAAGATATCGCGACTAATGTTGTAAAGTATGTATATAATGGATGTATTGAGAGTTTTGACCGGTGTACAGGCGACTCCAACATAAGGGTGTTTATTGTCTAAGAAGTCCCCTCAGCCAGAATATCCTTGTAGAAGCCTTAATTCCAACAATCACTCCCCTAAACATTTGATTTACTCCAAATCACAAGTTTCTTAATTATAGCTTTTTGGCCTCTGAGAGGATTTTTTTCCCCCTTTTTTCCCCCCCAAACACTTCAGCCCTCTCTCGCTTGCGTTGGGCTTCTATGACAGATCTTCCACTCTAACTAGGCTCTCTCGCCCATCTCCACCTGCAGCCTTCTGCTTAGCATCAAACCTATAACTATAGTAGACAATGGATAATCCTTTTCTGTTAACATATAGATGTCATGTCCTCTTGTTGAAGATACATGATGTACTCCACATATATCATACAGTCTCCATGTCAAAGGATCATGCATATATTTTTGTAGTTTCCATAGCACATCATATTTATCTGGTTCAAACAGTCTTTTTAGTTCAACCCATAAAGCTCTTTCCATATCTTTAGTAGGTTCTGCTAATCTAAATCTTTCTTTAACTAAGCTCCATAATGTAACAAGGTCTTCTCTATCAAATCCTTTGAGCATATCTTCAAAAACTTGATATGCCTCTGTGATGTTTCTAACCTTGATAATCTTCTAATATTTTCTTAATCCTTCAGTATGAATTTTCCAATTAATGATAGGATACTTAACTTGTAAAGCTTTTGCCATGATTTCTTCTACTGAAACTATCTCCAACATCTTCCTAAGTTCTTCTTCAGATAATTCTTTTGGTTCTTCAGTAGGTTGTTCTTGAATAGGTTGAACTGAAGCTATCAGATGTCCCTTAACATTTTGAAAACTCTCTGAAGTAGTGGATCTCTTCTACAACTCTCCTTTGGTCTTTTGTCTTTTTCAACTTTAGTATCCTTTTTAAACAAAGTTTGTATCTTATTATATTCTTTTTCAAACATGGGTCTGATCTCATCATAGCTCATTCCTTTGAAGTAACCCATCTTGTATCCAGCCATATTCTTCAAGTAAATCATCATATTCTTCCTTGCTTGAGCTACTGAGACTGGTTTCTTCTTGAGTGTTTGATATCTTTTTATAGTATCTGACTGTCTCTCTTGAACTTGTTCAGCCACAATATTCTAGTCAATATTATTAGTTTCTTCCCTTTCATCCAACTATTTTTGTAAATCCTAGAGGCTTTTTTTTCAAAATGCAATCCTTTTCCTGTTTCTATACTCATTACTGCAGAATATTTCCATTTCTTACCTTTATTAGCTTATTAGCAATCCTTATCCAACAGTACTTAAATATTCCTTCCTCAGCAGTAACTAAAAAGACCTCCAGCACAGTACTCTCCTCTTGAACTGATAATACTCTACTTCTTTCTAGTTAACTTATAAGGGCTTTACTCTTCTCTAATGCCATCTGCAGGATTTAGCTGCACTAGGAACATCTAATTGAACTTCAGAACTCTCTTGACTTTGTTCTTCACCTTGTGAAACCTTTGTAGGAGTAATCTGCTGAAATGTATCAGTCTGATCCAATTCATACTCAACTTCTTCATATTCTGTCTCTACATCTACATCTTCATATTCTGTCTCTGTCATCCTCCCCTGTTTAGAAGGATCCTCTAAAACTAGATCCTCCTCATCATCAGAAATTACCATCATTGCCTTTCTCCTTACTAAGGTAGACTTAAGCTTGTCTTCCAAGTATTTAACCTTCTTCACCAACTTTGTAAGAGCCTTACCATAAACCTTCTTAGTCTGTTTGAGACCCTTCCTCAAAGCTGGTGACTTTGTCATATAATTTGTACACAATTTCGTCAATTCATTAAGTTTCTTGCTGCCCTCATCACTTCTAGTGTGTCACCATCCTGGAGAAGGTGAATCATGGGGCATGACGAGTTGTGTGGAAAATTGATGTTTCATATAAAAGGTGGGATGAAGTAGTAATGATAGGTTTCGTTTAGGTACTCTTGAGAAGGTTTTTCTACTTGTAGATGACATTGGTTGAGATGTAGTGGGTTGTGAGGTAGTTGGAGAAGCAATGGGTGTGTGTTGGGACTCAATATGTAGTTGGTCCTCACACCTGACCCTAGGTTGGTCATGATCAACATTAAATCAAAATAAAGGTAAATGTGTTCCCCTGAAAAACCACTTTTCCATGTTGCTAAAGAGGTTTTTTGTGTTAAAGAAGGAGCAACATATGTTTTCTTATGTTGTTTAAGAAGCCTTTTCTTTTTATTCAAAAGCATTTGTATAAAGCGTGGATACATCAAAAATTTTGTTTTACTATCCACATTTTTCACCATACCATCAAAAATTAATTTTGAAAACTTAAAAGTCCTGTTTGTAGCTAAACAAATGATTGCAGTTGCAATATTACTAGAAAATTGTTCCCATGAAGTTTTCTTAGGACTTAAACAATGTAAGATGGTATGGATCAAAAATCTCCATTGGGGTGAAAATTTACCTTTTTGAAAAGTAAGTTTGTCACCATTAGAAACATACCCTATTAGAGTGAGTTGTTCAAAAATTTCAGTATTAGGCAAAGAACTAATACCATCTACATTTGCTAATTGGAGATGTCTCCTAACAGATGCTTTAGTAATAGCAATTGTTTGCTCATCAACTGTGACAGTTATCTGTTGTTCTCCATCATTGACTGTTTCGACAGTAGCAGTCTGCCAAAACTATTCAATAAGAGAAACATAGATAGTAGGGTTTGCAGTTAAAGCATACCTGATATGGCTATCAGCAAGAAAGTCTACTATCTGATGGAATTCCTCACTTCCAGTTGGCTTTTGAAGAAAAGCCACCATGTTATGCTTGTCGTAGAAGTCCATATTAGCCATGTGTATATAAGTTATGAACAAAATACTAATACGAGTGCTGGGTTAAATCGATTTACGATTGAATTAGGTGGTAAAAGCAATTGAGATTTTACAGAGAGTGTATAAGGTTTTGAAAGCAGACAAACGAACGAATTGTATCTTTAGCTTAAAAGAAATCGTGTAAATAAGGTAAAGAATACAATTATCCAAATTTAGAACCTTATATACTCAATCAGTTGCGTAAAAACCTCAACGGTAATATTCAAAGAGTTGAAAATCTGTTATTGACCAAACAGTGTAAACGGTAACCTAACAGTACTAATACTAGCCTAGCAATATTAACTTTTATCTAGCAGTACTAATATTTTTGCCCATAAGTATTAAGAATTTGCCTAGTAGTATTAACTTTTTCTCTAATAATCATGCAACAACATGTCTCTATTTATCACAAACACACTAGAAACAACTAGATGGACATGTGAGAATTCATGAGGATTCATATTTATGCATAACCCATGAATAGAAGTCAACAACTATTAACCAAACCAAAATACTACATTTGACTCATTTCTTCCTAAATTTAACCTCAAGTCATCCCACAAACTTAGTTGGAAGAATAGTTTTTGGCAAACTATTAGCCATCATGGATTTGAGAATTAATTTACCAGTTGCTGTTGCGATAGACCAATTCTTTCTTGTCTGTTATACATGGTGGAATTGATACCAATGTTTAAGGTGTACAACCAACACTGAAAAGGACATTCATGCTACATCAAGATCCTCCCCCTCAACTCACTCCAACCATACAACATTTTTCACAAATAGCATATCCCATTAATCAAATAACCTTTAAGCTCTAAACCTGCAAAATGTTAAGCATACAGAAACACACTCCAAAACATCTTGCATACTACTCACAAGAGAATTAGTTTCTCTTGGGGATCCAAGTCATTACTGACTTGTGTCTGCCTGTTGGATCAACATAGTCAAATTTCTTACTAATGTATGATCCACTGTTTTTGGAGACATGATATAGAACATTAATTTTAGGTCTCCATACCCAGCATGCTGAGGACTTAACAACATTAATCCCTTGTTCCCCAACAACACTTGTCACTCTGTTTCCCTTGGCCATATTTCACAAATTTATCTTACATTATTAAACTTTGTTATTCAAAAATCTGTTTTAAGTGCTGTTTGTTGGTAAAAAGGTCTCCTAGATGGTGAATGTGACTTTTGAAAAGCATTTGGTCTAGTTTTTGTAGCATTCACAAAGGATTTAGGTACAACAATATTAATAGGCCTCGTAGTACTAACTGGTACTATGCCAGATTTGATTAAAACTGCTGTTGGAATAAAATTCCTTCTAGAATTAGAGAAATTTTGGTGATTAACCCTCATAGCATTATTCCATACTAGTCTGACTTCCCTTTGACCAGTTCCCCTTTTCACATTGTTCAACACAGGTTTCTTTCTGAAACCCTCCTTTTTTATATGAAAATCACAGTCTTTAATTAGATGGTTATGACTCCCACACACAAAACAAGCTTTCTTTGTAAACTGAAACCCAACTCCTAATTTTTGAGTTTTCTTTTCATTCCAGTTTGTTCTGTTATACCTAGGATTTTTACTAACTTTCCTAGGTTGATTAGCTTGCTTAGGTTTTTGTTGAACATTATCGGATTTAATATCCTTTACTTCAGACTCATCCTCCAATCACAAACAAACACCCAAGCTTCATTATATGGGCATCATAGTTACTTAGTCCTCATTTGAGGAATTTTCATAGACACTCTTATTTGCCTTAAATCCATAACCTTCAAATTCAGGCTGTTGAAACTCCTTAAGACCAGAGTTTGACAAATCAATAGTTAGGTGCAAAGAAATCCAGTAGTGGAGGTGAACAACCATATACCCTACAACTTTTCATTGTTTATCAGAATTGACTCCACTATCAAATTTAAATCTAGGCTCTTAGAGGCGCATTTCAAAAATGTTAATTTTAATCTGATTGCTCTTTTTTTTTCTTTCTTATGTTTTTTATCCGAATATTAAACATTGATTTCTGATCTTTAAATGAGGCCATCGCTTTTTAAAACAACAATTTGGTCACAAAACATAACCTCATTCTTTTTGTAGAAGACAAGTTGTTCTTCTACAAAAGCTAAACCTCTTTTATAGGTAGCTAGATTAAACTCAGATTTATTAAATTCTACTCTTAAATTATCAAGCTAGGTTTTAAGAGTTTCAAAGGATTTAAGACAAGTGTTAGAACAAGTATTATGTACCTCTGAATTTGAGAAAGCCATAAGAGCTAAGTTATAAAATCATATAAAATCATATAAACCAAACATTGCAACAGGCACATAAGTCAACACTAACGGTTTGACTAACCTGCTCAAGCTATGGTTGTCACATTCTGTTCCCATTATCATGATTCCAAAGCCTGCTTTCTTGATTCCTAGGACTTCTGCATTCCCTTGCAATATGTCCCATTTTATGATAGTTGAAATATTCTACCTTGGACTTGTCATATCCTGCAGTATCACTTCCATTGATAGTGATCTTCTTCCTAGTTCTTTGGTAATACCTTCTTGCTCTCATACTCAGTAATGACAATTGCCACTTCAAATCCATTTCTTCAAGATCATCTTTATGGATTTGTTCTAGATCTTCATAAACAAGTTGAGACCCATTTGGTTGATTGGCCAGAAAAGCATAGACTGTGGCATCACTGAGGTTGGTAGTACTATCTTAAGTACTATCAGTACTAACTGAAGAGCTAGCAATACTAACTTAAACAGTAGCAGTTTTAACATCATTTGTACTGCTAGGAGATGAAACAAAAGCCATATTATGAGAGTTTGAGCTTGAGTTTGATGATATAGTTCTTTTGACCTCTTGTTCAACAATCTTAAAATTATTGTAGAGATCATCAAAGCTCATTGAGTCAAGATCTGGTTTATTCCTCCAGACCACAACATGAGTGTTTCATTCAGAAGGCATACATCTCAAAAACTTTAAATTGAGGTCTTCTTGAGAGATGTTTTCACCCAAGATGGCCAACTGGCTTACAATTTTTTGAAGCCTGTTAAAGATAGAGTCAAGTGACTCTGTGCTTGGAGCATTGAAGTTCTCATACATCTGCTTCAGAAGTGTCTTTTGTGTCTTCTTTATGGCATCATTGCCACCAAATCTTATTTGTATGGCAGCAAACAAAGTCTTGGCATCCTTGTATTGATTAAAAGTCAATTGATGTTCATTGGGAAGTGTCATCAGCAAAATACTTCTTGCTTTTACATCATTCTTCTTGTGGGCTTTCTCTTCAGTAGTAATAGGACCTGGTATCATTGAAGTAGAAGTACCATCAGCATTTGTTGTTGGTTTGAAATAGTTGCAATTCTCTATGACATCCCATAGAGCATAGTCTTGAATTTGAAAGTATTGCTCTATTCTGAGTCTCCACATCTCATATTCACCTTGCTTGAGAAGTGGTAGTTTTGCAGCAGCATTGGTTTGTGTAGTTTCTAGATCCATCTCTTTTGTAAAAAGAGTTCTTCTTGATTGTTTCTTCTAGATCAAAGTTTCAGAACACAAGCTCTGATACCACTTGTTGGATCCCAACTAGATCTTGCAAACCTTGTAAAAAGGATTAGTTGTATTGAATAGATTCAGACTACTATGTCTAGAAATTTTGTTGAATACTAAAGAGTAAATGCGGAATCTTCCTATTTAATACTTAGAAGAATATCATAATAGTAAACCGTAATGCAGTAAGAATGAAAACAATGAATATAACTAAAAGCTTCAATTTTATATGATGAATAATACGATTACTCCTGTCAAGTACTAGGGTATACAACCTTGAAGCTATAATACCAATGAAAGACTGATTGATATGTTAATTACTATACCATAAACCTAGGATCTCCATTAAACACCAAGATCCCCTTTACAAGATAACTACAACTTCTTCAAACTTCTAAAAAATCAACATATATTCTAACTTTTATATGATATACATTGAATCATTTCCAAACATATCACAAAACACCTTTTATCTCTTCAACATATGTAATCATCAGCAGCATTCAGTAACCTTAATTCGATATAACAGGAAGTTTGTTTGAAATTGTTTTTGATTGGTTCGGGACAAAAAGATGGCTACTGATTGGTTACATAATTCAAGCATTCTTTGGAACTTATTCTATGAAAAGAATCATTAACAGTTGAATGATGAATTAGTGACAGTTTAGTGACACAAAAAAAGTATCCTTAACAGTGATTATAATAGCTGAAGATCGTGACAGATGTAGCTTGTATTCATTCGTGGAATGGTTTTTGAGATGGTGTTCAAGCTTAGGAGGTTATCACAGCAGGTATTAATTGAAGAATAAGAAAGCAGCAGGATGTAATTTTTATTTATGGTGGTGATGATAATATCAATTGCTTGGTGTTCATGATTATGGTGTTTAGATTTTATGGTCATGAATATTGTCGTTGTTCACAGATGGTAAATACATCTTGGTTGGAAGGTAATGGACATCATTAGCAGGTTATTTTAATTGAAGCTTATTGTTTGGTATGGATCTGCTATGATACATTTTTGAGTGTGTTTAAATGAGCCAAGAGATTATTTAGTATAAGGTCAGAAGCTTTGGAAAGCTTATACTGCTCACTTGTTACTTTGTACTGATCGTCATCTCATTAGTACTGCTAGTTTGATTAATGCTGTCGAGTATACAGTGTTAATACTCCTTTGGTTCGAATATAAGGTTAATGATGATAACTTATTTGCATTAATGCTGCCATGGAGAAGTTAGTACTGCCAAAGATGACTTAATGCTGCCAGCTATACGTTTTTACTACCAGGTTAAAGCTTATGTTCATTAATGTTGTTGTCTTTGGTTAGTACTGTTAGTTATGCATTAGTGCTTCCAGGGTAAAGTTTTTGGTTACTACTGCTATTGGGCTTAAAGGACTTAATGCTGTTCATTACAAATTACTACTGCCAGAAAGATGAGTTAATACTGTTAGTTTATCGTTAGTACTACTGCTTGAATAGTTTGTACTGCTAGAGTATTTTTAAGCGGTTTATGCTGCTCGGGCTATTTGGTTTATACTGCTAGATTTGATAGATATCAGATGACACACACATGATGGATGTCGAACAAAATAGAAACACAAGTTTGTTTTTGGTGTTTACTGTTTGGTTTTTGGATTTGGTGTATATGTTCTTAATAGATTTAAAGGCTTATATTTATTGGATTAATTGGTTACGAAGATGATTAATTATCACCTATTTGAAGTTGAAGTGGAATTACTTGGGTATGTGTTCTTATCATATCTCAAATGGCTTACAACATTTGGAGGTAACTTGTTTGTGTTTTCAATGTTGTGACGAAGACTTGTCAAAATCTAGCAAAGGTGTGTGATTTTTCTTATGGTGCTCAATGCTCACATTTGCTATCACTTAGTATGTGTCTCATAGAAGATGAGGATTTTTGTCAAGAGGTTGCGATCTACTTATATTTCACAGATTTATTTATAAGTTTGACGTCACGTGGATAGTACAAGATATAAGACACAAGTTTGGGTTATTCTACTTCAGCATCAAGTTCGTTATACTTAGTTTTCTTCATCAATAATCATTACATAGAGCCTACATTCAAGAAATGGTTAACATATGGGTTTCAGGGGAAGCTTAATGTTAAAATGTTTAACCATTTACATGCACCCATTTCATGCGTATTGATGTGAAGGTTTTTCTTACTGCTAGTGGAGTTTCTACTAATCACGTTATTTTTCTTAGGTGGGCTTCAATGGTGGGTATTTGAGGAATTAGAAGGCTTGGATTAGAATATATTTTCTTTTTGCTATCTTTTAGTTTGATATTATTTATTGTGGTAAGATCAAAGTGTTTATATTCATATGTCCCCTATTGGATATTATGACAAAAGGGGAAGAAGCTGTTAACAGGTACAATTGGCACTTTTTGTAGACTCCTTGGTCGTGTGGCATGGTACATAAGGAAATCTACTTAAGGGGGAAAGTTTTCTTTCATTCAAGGATGATAATTACTATCTCAACTTCATGGGGGAAGCTTGGGCTTTATGAGAAGTTCGTTCACGACTTAGTTTGATTTGTCATCATCAAATAGGGAAGAGATTGTTGTGGATTCTAGATTTGATTGAGACAAAAATAAATAAAAGGAAAAAAGAATGAAACATAAGGGGATCTAAATCTTGCAGACATTGGAATTCTACAAGCTGGTGGAGGAATTATTGGAAGATTTAGTCAAAATGTCAATTGATGAAGATCTCCTTGAGAAGATAAGGATAACCGAGATTATTTCTTAATGTTTAAAAGATTTACTTGTTTATATCTTTATGTTAACTTCCTTTGTAAGTCATGATCTCTCTATATAAAGAGATCATAGACAGTTTTATCATCTAGAAAAGTGTGTGTGTACACAAAGAAAAATGTAGACGTCTATAGTGGTGTGGTGTAGCCGCAAGGTAATCAAGGTTTTCCTTGATCCCTGTTACTGTTAGAGATAGGTAACTGTATTATTCTGATCAAATAAGATTGAGGCTTGGTGGAAACGTTTAATGATAAAACCTTGTTTGATAACATTGTTCTTTATTTAATTCCGTTGTGCATATATGTTATCAATGTTATTATATCCTAGATGGCTTAAAATGATCTCAACACAAAGATAGTTTAAGAAAAATTCAATGTCGTTCTAATTCAGCAAACTTCTTTGACAATTCATGAAACAATTTGTTTTCAGCATTTTCATTTCGTTTTGACAGCACACTTGCAAGATGTTCACATTCTTCAATTTTCTCAAGATACAAACATTGTAAATTACTTTGTTCATCAATATTAGCTAAAGCACGAAGAAAAGAACACATGATATCTTTTGAAACACACTCTTGGAGAAGTAGATCATATTCGTTTGAAAATTTAGCTTTTTCAGATTCAAGTTTGTCAACCTCCTTTTTAAGCGATTGAACGTACTCTAAATCTTCAAACATTTCTTGTTAAAGAGCTCTTTCAAATTCGTTAGCATTTTCTGTTTTCTTAATCGCAAGAGGAATTAAAAGATTTTTCACAAGCACAGTTATCTCTTGAGTGATTGGTTGTTGCCATTTGTTATCCATTTGTTTTCCCAATCCAAGTCAACAATCGTTTTGAAATGGTTTATGTTATGTTTGACAACATTGAAAGCTTGTCTACTCTTGCTTAATGAAGCTTGAGTAGGTAGAAAACCTACGTTTTTAGCAATATATGGCTTATATTTAACAAAGGATTTTCTCCACATTTTCTTTTAAGTTTCATTGGCATAATGCAATTGATCAAGAGATTCCCGTGTTTGAGGAGTAAAAATTTCATAAAGACTGTTTTGATATGTGTACTCATACTTTTTAATCTTTTCCTTATCTAACTTTGATCTACTCTCTTCCTCAAGAGTCAGTGTCTCTTTACGATTTGGAGCAAATATGTTTGCAAGATCATATTTGTCATATGGAATCTTATACAAACATGGTTTTTCAGATTGAGCTTTCTTGAGGTACTTAGGATTTACAAAACTTGGCCTACCATTATGTGATGAACTCGGGTTAAGAGCTAGCATATGAATGGTTTGAACAAATTGACTTGTTTTATAAATAATATCTTTTAAAAACTTTACTTGTTTTTCCAAAGAAATCAATTTGTCAATGTCTTTTTCTTCCCTGATTTTGAAATCCTTTTGCAATTTTTCTTTTTCTTTTTGAAGATGGTCATATCTGATATGTTCTAAGGAACTCTAATGTACTAACTCTACATTTTTCTCTTTAACTTGAAAAGTTTCACTTGCTTGTGTTTTCAAAGCTTCATTTGAATCAATATTCGGTTAAGCTAATTAATCAAGAGTTTCTTTCAACTTACGTTCTACCTCTTCTTTTTCAATTTGACAATTTTTATACTTTTTGTACTTTTCAAGCTCAATATCTTGGTCATGAAGTGCACTTCTGCATCTAACTCGAATGTCATTTGACTCTCCAAGAGCAGATTTGCACTCATTCAATTCATGAGTAAGTGATGCGTTTGCTTTCCTTAATTTCTTTTGAATTTTTTTGTTTTCATCGGTATCAAGTTTTAAATTTGCAATTAAATTAGCAAGCACAACGCACTCATCTTCATGTTCTTCATCATTTTGGCCATTCTTTCCTTCATCATCACACATATCCGATGAATCAGGAATGACATTACTATCAACCTTTTCCACCACATATATGTCATCAATGGATTCAGGTTGCTCAAAATGCCGTCTTTCATTGGCAAACACATTATAGTCATCGTTGAATTGTACCTTTTCTAATGGCTCAGCATCAAAGGTAGGTCTTGATTCTACAGTTGAGACCTCCTGAATCTTTGCTATGTACAAGTAATGTGCTTTCAAATCTTATTCATCCGGCTCTTCATTAGTGTCATCTAGCCAATCACCATGATCTTCACTTAAAGGCACACCTTTTTCTTCTTTCTTGCATAGCATCATCTTCTCCTTGTGATACACATAACTGTTAGCCTTATTTTTATATAAGATGAACAAGAATGTTATCGGTCATCTTTGTCACATTTAGTCTTGTATTATAAGGAGATTTATACGCTTTGCTAAGGAGATTTATACACTTTTCCTAAGGAGATTTATACACTTTACTAAGGAGATTTTTACACTTTTCCTAAGGAGATTTATACACTTTGCTAAGGAGATTTATACACTTTTCCTAAGGTGATTTATACCATTCAACTTGAGAGATTTACAATATTCAAAGTTAAATCAAATCATAATCTCAATCACTTCATAAAACTTAAGATCTGATATCCGTTCACAACATCAAAATGTCAAATACCAATACCAATTTGCAAATTCAAACATCAAATGTTCTTCACAATGCCATCATGGAAGCAGGTGGTAAGGATTGTCCACCAATGTTAGCACCTGGTAATTACGTTCAGTGGAAATCCAGAATCAAGAGATACATCGACACCAAACCTAACAATGAACTCATCCATTATTGTCTCCAAAATCCACCTTACAAATTCAAATGGACTGAGAAGACTATTCCAGTTGCAGAAGGTAGTTCAGAAACCACTACAGAAGGGTACATGGATAACTATAAGAATGTGTCACAAGACATAAGAAACCAATTGGATGCTTAAACTGAAGTTGTTTAGTTAATTCTCACAGGGATGGATAATGATATCTACTCTATAGTAGATGCTTGTCCAAATGCATGTGAGATGTGAAAAGCAATTAAAAGGTTAAAACAGGGTGAATCAATCAATGTTCAAGATCTTGAAACTAATTTATATTGGGAGTTTGGAAAATTCACATCATGGGATGGTGAATCACTTGAATCGTATTACTCAAGGTTTTACAAGATGATGAATGAGCTTGTCAGAAATCAGTGTGATGTTACCAATCATCAAGTGAATGTTCAGTTCTTACTTCAATTATAACTAGAATGGCAAAGTTTTGTGACGCTTGTTAAGAAGAGTTAAGAGTTAAAGACTGTCTCCTACCATAAACTTTATGACATTTTGAAGCAACATCATAATGAAGTCAATGAATTAAGAGCTGAAAGACTAGCACGTACTGCTAATCCACTTGCACTTGTTGCTCAACAACAACCAGTTTACCATCCTCAAAACCATCCTAATCACTACACTCAAAATTCCTCAACCAGATCACAACAAGCTGCTACCAGAAACAGAGGTAAAGCAATTGTCAACTCTCCTCCACCCACTTATGATCAAGAACCTACTATGGTTGCTGAAGATGATGAAATGTCAAAGGAAAAGGAGATTGATAAACTCATGGCTTTAATTTCTCTATCATTCAAGAAAATCTACAAACCTACCAACAACAACCTCAGAACTTCATCAAACACCAGTAGAGCAAATCAGGATAATACTCCAAGAATCAACAGAGGAACTGGGTATGATAATCAGAGGGTAGTTAATGTTGCTGGGGCTAGGGAGAATGTAGGTACACAGGTGGTGCAGCAGTCTGGGATTCAGTGTTATAATTGCAAGGAATATGGGCATGTAGCAAGGGAATGTCAGAAACCAAAACGGGCAAAGGATGCAGCTTATCACAAGGAGAAAATGCTATTGTGTAAGCAAGAGGAAGCTGGATTTCAGTTGAATGCAGAGCAAGCTGATTGGAGGGATGACACTGATGATGAACCTGAAGATCAGGAATTGGAAGCACATTATCTGTACATGGCACATATTCAAGAGGTTAACACCAATATGCTGGCTTGACAATTCAGGACCCATCTTTGATACTGAGCCATTGAAAAAGGTACAAGATGATGATGATCTTGCCAAAGAACGTGACTTGGTTTCTTCTTTAATTGAAAAACTAAAATGCGAAATTGATGAAAGCAAAAACCGTAATAAATTTTTAGAATCATCAAACAAGACTTTAGTTGATAAATTGAAAGGTGAAATTGAGGATTTCAAAACCAAAAATAAAAGTTTAGAATTATCAAATAACCATTTTAAAGAAGCAAACAATGAACTGTCAAAGACTAATTAATTGATGTTCAAAGACCTTAAGAAGTTCCAAGCTGAACTTGATAGGTATCATGATGTGAATTATACGTCAAAGATGGATATTGATTGTGTAAAAGCTAAAGGAGATTTAATATCATACAAAATGGAATCTCAAAAGTCACTTAATGAACATACTCGAAAGATAAATGATTTAAATCAAATGATTTCAGAAATGAAAAAGGAGCTTGTTGCACATTAAGAAACCATCTCCATAATGTCATAAGAAATAGAGGCCTAGAATAAGTTTTACAAAACTCGTGAAGACAAAGAAATTGAAAAGGTCATTGCTTTAGAAACAAAGTCAAGGTTTTGGATGATATTGTATATAAAACCAGTCAATCAGTTCAAACAATGAATATGCTTAATCGTAATTGTAAAACGAGTTTTGTTAAACCTGAGTACCTCAAGAAATCTCAAAGAGAGAATCCTCGTCTGTATGATATAGGTTGCTATAATGATAATCTTGCTTTAATGTTAGCTCCTGAATCTGACGAAATGATTCGTCTTGCCCAAGAAAGTCGATCAAAATTAAGCAATTTAATCAAACCGTTTGATTATAAAAACTTGAATAATCTTTATGATTTGTTCGTTCCATAACGTAAAAAGTTGCCTGAACAAAGATATTTTTTAGAAAGGTCAAAAATGAGTCATACACCTGTCAAGAATGAAAATTCAAAAGAGTCTCTTAATAAACAAACAACTTTGTTAGAAAAATGGATGGATAAATCCATTCTGTGGGATCAAAAGTGTAGAAGCTATAAAGAACTTTTCAAAATTAAAAGTAGTGTTGGCACGATTTTTGATGGAGTGGAACGTTGGAAACAAACAATTACTAAAAGGACATATTTTGGTCATATAGATCCGTTCATTCAAAATACAATCAAAGGAAATTTTTGTCCCTAAATTCGAAAAATCAATGCTGATTTAGAAAATTTTCACTTGTGTTTGAAAGAGGAAATGGTTGCTGATTTAAGATACTTTAATTCTCTTGAACATGAAGTAGACTCTCTTAAATCTCAACTGGAAACTCAAAAAACACAGTTTTTGAATGAAATCGACTGACTTTCTAAGGAATATTATTATGCTGATCACATGAATGCTATACTTGGTGTATATACAACCCTTGATGAAATTCACTGACTTACAATGTGATTATGTGGACCAAGTTTTCAAATGTGAACGTCTTAAAAAAGAGCTTTAAAAAAGAACGGACAATGTCAATAACAAATCTTTTAATGAATTGTCAAAAAGATTTTCTGAACTTGAACAACATTCAATTAATCTTGAACTCGCTTTACAGCAAAGTCAGGAACAACTTAATAATGACAAAATTTGGAAACAAAAATAATCAAATTCATTTCGAGAATTAAATGTCAAATATTTTGAAATTCAAGATCTGAAATCTCAATTACAAGACAAAAACATTGCAATATGTGAGTTAAATAAACTCAATGAAAAGATGAAAGGAAAATTTGTAGAAACTAAGTTTGAAAAACCATTGGTTATTCGACAACCAAATGCTTTTAAAAGTCAAAGACAACCAGTTTTAGGTAAACCGGCTACTTTTTCAGATTCTCTTGCAAAGACAGATTTTTCAAAGTCAAAGTCAGTTACCACAAATAATGTGTCCAATTATTTTTCAAATCCAGTCACTGCACAAATTTTGCCTCAGAATGTGAAGTCAATTTTAAAGAACACAAATGTGATTTCTCCAAGAATGTATAAAGTGCACACAAAGCCTAATCAAACTAGAACACCACAGTTGCCTCAAGACATTAGGAAAACTAACAAACACGTATCTTTCTATATAGGAGTAATTCCCACAACTAGTGTTAGCATACCACAGCTTAAGAGAAATAATTCAGAAGATAGGGTCTTGCCTATCAATAGTCAAGGGAAGAAGCAATAAGTAGAAGACCACCGTAGGAATTTTAAGTTTTCTAATAATAAAACGTCTGTAACTGTGTGTAATGACAGTTTGAATGCTAAGACCTTGAATGTAAACTTTGTTTATGTTACTTGTGAAAAATGTTTGGTGAATGACAATCATGATATGTGTGTTCTTCATTATATTAATGGCATAAATTCTAGGACTAAAATGCCTTTGGCTGTGCCTATTAGTACTAGAGAACCCAAACGAACTATGAACCAATCTGCTGCAACACCCCTTAAGAGAATAGTTGCTACAGAATCCACTAACCAAAAACCTAGAAGCACAATTAGGAAGCAATATGATCAGATTAGTAAGATATGTAAATGGTGGTACTGTAAGATCACACCACCAGGATATAAATGGAAACCTAAGTCTAGAACAGTGAATGTTGAACCAAATGTTAGTATGCATCTAGGAACTAAATCTAGAACTACTAATATTTCAGAACCCACGACTCTTAGAAAATCCACTGTATCAAATACTCCATCGTCTTCTAATTATTTTGCAGCTCGTAGAGATAATTTTATTCATCGTCAACTCTGGGTGCTCAAAGCACATGACGGGAAATCTCAAGCTTCTAAGTAACTTTATGGAGCAATTTTTGGGTACAGTGAAGTTTGGAAATGATCAAATTGCACCGATTCTTGGTTATGGAGATCTGGTTCAAGGGAATGTAACTATCAAAAGGGTTTATTACGTCGAAGGGCTGAATCATAATTTATTCTCCGTTGGTCAATTATGTGATGCGGATTTGGAAGTTGCTTTTCAGAAGTCTACATGTTACATCCGTGATTTGAAGGGAAATGATCTACTCACAGGTTCTTGTGGAACAGATATGTATTCCATCACTCTTCAAGACACATCCACTCCTAATCTAATTTGCTTAATGGCTAAAGCTACATCGTCACAGGCATGGTTATGGCATCGTCGTCTCTCACATCTAAACTTCGATACCATCAACTTGCTTTCGAAGTATGATATTGTGTCTGGCCTTTCCAAATTAAAATTCATCAAAGATCATATTTTTACTTCTTGTGAGTTAGGGAAATCAAAACATAAGTCTTTCAAGACAAAAACTACCCCAAGCTCAAAGCGACAGTTATAAATTCTACACATGGACTTATGTGGTCCCATGAGGGTAGAAAGCTTTAATGCTAAGAAAAATGTGTTGGTAATTGTTGATGATTATTCACGATATACTTGGACTCACTTATTGAGATCCAAAGACGGAACACCTGAAGTTCTCATCGATTTCCTCAAACCTGTTCAAAGACGACTTCATGCTCAAGTTAGAACAGTTCGAACTGACAAAGGCACGAAATTTTTGAATAAAAATCTTCATGCATACTTTGCTCAAGAAGGAATTGAACACCAAACGTCAACTGCTCGAACACCTGAACAAAATGGCGTTGTTGAAAGACGGAACCGTACTCTTGTTGAGGCTGCTCGAACAATGCTAAGCGCCGCTAAAGTTCCTTTGTTCTTTTAGGCTGAAGAAACTGCCACAACATGTTTTACTCAGAACCGTTCACTCATAATTCCACGCCATGAGAAAACACCTTACCACATAATCAATGGCCGGAAATCGTTTGTTAAGTTCTTTCACATTTTTGGCTCTTTTTGCTACATTGTCAAAGATGGTGAAAATCTTGACAAAATGAAAGAAAAAGGTGATGCATGTATTTTTGTAGGGTATTCTACTCAATCAAGAGCTTATCGGGTATATAACATGAGAACAAAAGTGATAGTCGAAACCATTCATGTTAACTTTGATGAATTGCCTCAGATGGCATTAGATCACGTCAGTTCTGACCCCGCACCACAATGTCCGACAACGATACTTAAACAAGACAGTTTAAGTCTCGGTCCACAAAGTAAAGAAAACATTCCTCATTCAGTTGAGACAGTAACAACGTCAAATGAGCTGGATTTGCTATTTAGTCTGATGTTCGATGAATTACTCAATGGAACTACTCTAGTTGTGTCAAAATCTTCCGCTGTAACTACTGCTAATGTACCTAATCAACGTCAACAATAACACACAACTCTATCTACTTCAACAACCGTTGCTGCAGATACACCTCTATTGAACATTCAAACAACACTTGAAACTACAAGACAAGAACCAACTCAAGCACCAACTCAAGCACCAACTGTTACTAATACTAAGAACATTAATCAAGCAGAAACTCCAAAAGAAAATGCACAAGTTGACGAAGACGAATTTATCAACATCTTTAGTACACCGGTATAAGAACGAGGGGAGACATCATCTTGTTAAGTCAAACATGCATACATTCTATCAACGACATCCCTCTGAACATCGTTGGACAAGTCATTAGAAATCCTTCTCAATCAATTAGAACAAGACGTCAGCTAGAAACAGATGGCGAGATGTGTATATTCGCACTCACCGTGAGATGAACCGAACCGAAGAGCATCAAAGAAGCCATGGTTGATTCTGTATGGATTGAAGCGATGCAGGAAGAACTTCACCAGGTTGATCGATTAGATGTATGAGAATTAGTCGATAGACCACTCTGCAAACTTTTAGGACTTCAGATCCACCAATCCCCATATGGTATCTTTATAAACCAAGCTAAGTATGCTCAAGAGATACTAAAAAGCATGGTATGACCTCATGTGATAGCGTTGGTAATCCAATGGCTACTAAAACCCTAGATGCTGACTTGAGTGGAAATCCTGTTGACCAAACAAAATATCATAGCATGGTCGGAGCACTCATGTACTTAACAGCAAGTAGACCGGATATTATACATGCAACATGTTATTGTGCTCGTTATCAAGCGAGACCAACTAAAAAGAAAATCAAGGAGGTTAAATGGATCTTTAAGTACCTTAAGAGCACCATTAACATGGGACTCTGGTATCCGAAGGACACCAGTTTCGAACTAACTGCTTTTTCAGATTCAGATCATGCAGGTTGTCTCGATACACATAAAAGCACATATGGTGGTATACAATTTCTAGGTGGTGATAAGCTAGTCAACTGGTCGTCAAAGAAGCAGGACTGCACTTTAATGTCTTCGGTATAAGCTGAGTATGTGTCTTTATCTACGTGTTGTGCTCAAGTTCTATGGTTGAGAACTCAGCTCACAAATTATGGCTTTCACTTTTATAAAATACCTATGTATTGTGATTCAAAGGCAGCCATAGCCATCTCGTGCAATCCAGTCCAGCATTCCCATACCAAGCACATTGATATCTGATATCACTTCATAAAGGAACAGGTTGAAAAGGGTACAGTTAAATTATTCTTTGTCGGAACTGAATACCAGTTAGCTGACCTATTTACTAAAGCTTTGTCGAAAGATAGGTTTAAGTATCTCGTCAGACGACTCAGTATGAAATGTTTGACTCCAGGAGGCTCTAGCAAACGAATCTGCTTGATATCCATCAAACATCAAATTTGTAAATATTTTTATTTTTCTCTTTATTTTGATTTTTAAATATTTTTGAAAATGAAAATACAAAAATATAAAAGCAACAAAAAGAAATAAAAATATATAAAATATATAAAAACAAAATACAAAATACAGATCAAAAAATTTCAAAAATACCAAAAATAATCTTCTCGACATGTTTCTTGGAATTGATAACATTTTAGTACCTAGAAATGTCGATTAACAATGACACGGGTGTGTAAATGAAGTTCGAGCAAGAGTTCAAACGTTTCAAAACATGTCATTTCTAATTTTCTCATAATGACTTATGTACATTTTAGTACATAACTCGGACCTAATTGTAAGGAAAGTGTATCTTTTTTGTTAACTTATCCTATCAACGAGAAAGACAAATTTCTCGGGTCTTGGGCTCCTAGACAAAACATTCAAAAGTTTTGAGCTCATGACAATGGCTTACAGTTACCTCAGCATGTAACCCGGACCAACATTTTAGGGAAGTGTACACATAAGTACGCTTACTCTTTAAATAGAAGAGAAGTCTTCTATCATGGTTTTTAAAAATCGTTGAACACAATTTTTCAAAAAGAACTTTCAATGTCAAATTGTTGACAATATAATTTGTGGTATCTTTCCATAATAAGTGGTATTTGTTAAAATTATGTGTTCAACGCTTCCTTCTTCAAATAAGTTAAAAAAATTATGGCATCAATTTTTCTCAAAATGTCATACTTATGTAGATCAATTTTTTGAGGGGGAGCTTTTAAAACCAAAAGCCTTTTAATGTTTTTTGGGTACACCTCATAAATGTCAATTTTATGTATCTAAAAATATTTTGTGAAATTAAAATGTGGAAATTATAATGTCAATTAATAATATACATTGTTTACTAAGGCATCTCACTCCGTCTTCAACATATTTGTGGTGTCATATCATTTTTTTCTTGTAATGTTAAGTTTTAAAAATTAGTGGTATCCCACATACTATGTTAAAGGGGAGCTATCAGAAAACTGAATTCATGCAATATCATGATATAATTTGTCTCCCCGTGGAATTTTTTATGTCTTAAATTTTAATCAATTGGTATGTTAAATACTAAAAGATTTATTATTTTAAATACGAGGAGAAAATATAAGTAAAATGTGATATAGAAGAATGTGATCTTTAAGACTCTAAGTGAAACTCTTTCCTTCATGTGCAAAACAATTTCAAATCTCGGAGCACATGTGTAGGGGGAGTATTTCAAAATGTCTATATCAAAGGTTTTATGGTTCGATCTTTATACCTAACAACCAATTAACTCACGACGTCGATGAAGTCATAAGGTGGTTAAGGTTAGGTATAAGTCCTTTAATCCAACCAGAACTGGAGGGATCTACCAAGGACAATCCATAGTTAGAAATAGTAGTCCTTAGATATGATTGGAGATGAATGAGAATAAGGGAATAATGCCGACTAAGATTGGGCTAACACTGGAACAATCACAACAAGGTGTTAGTGATGACGTCTTGGTAAGCATTGAAGGGGTTGAAGAATTAAAAAGAAATGTATGGATAAAGGGTGAAAAGAAAGAAGCCCAACATAGGAAGAACCCGGGTCAATACATAATCTATCAAAATCACAAAGATATTGAATAGGTGACAATCAGCTCCAGCCTTCGAGTACTAAAACCAAAGTGCACAAATCGAGTCTAGAGCCAGAAGAGATCATCATTATAAATCTCATTAGGACACAATCCATGTATAACACTTGTTGTTCACCCTTAAACAACATTTGGTAACAAAGAGTCCTACGCATTATCCTTGAGATCTTGCCAGAACATTCAGAGTGATACTCTTTAGTATTCACAGTGACGAATGGAAATCATTCCAGAGTCAACCTCAAACAGCTCTGCAGTAGGTGACTTCCAAGATTCTATATGAATCAAGCTTGTGATAACTGGATATCAATTTTGGTCCAGTAAATGAATTGACAGCTTAATCAGAAAGATAGTAACTATCTGATTCACTCTTACCGTGTTGTATGCTTTGAGACATTCCAATAATGAGAACAAGCAAGCATGGTGAATCTAACACATCTGTATTAGAAGATCCTACGCTTTGATCTGGAAACCCTGTCAAGGAGATTCTTTGAATCTACCTGATCACGGGTATAGTATTTATACTATATAATGGGGAACCGGTGGTTATCACAACCTAAAATCGACGAACGACAAAGACATTTCGTCCATATCTGCTGTTTATTACTAACATTCAAATGCAGGTACAAACATCGGTGTTGCAGTCCCATTCCAGCAAAGTCAGATTCATTACTACGTGCTCATACTCAAGCTTTAAAAGTCATTCATTCAACTTAAATGCAACAAGAATGTTATTAGTCAGAAAGCTCAAGTTCATGTCAAATTCAGCAACTCTAATAATCACGAACTTCCTCATCATTAAAGATCTTCAAAGTCAAATCAAGAATCGTCTTTAGAGGAGATTGTTAACCAAAGAAACATTCAATAGAAGAGATTGTTAGCCTTGATGAAGAAAAGGAGCTTGAAAGCTTTCAAGACAAGTATGAGCATGTCAGTCAAGAGCATAAGTTGATCAAGAAAGTCAAATCAAGATGATTCAAGACAAGGAAATGATGCAAGATGAAAGATCTTAAGCACTCAAAGTCAAAAGATAAAGGCTCAAGATCAAGATCACATATATGACACCAAAAGAATGTTATCGGTCGTCTCAAGCATGAATGAACAAAGCCGTTACAAACAAGAAAATACGAAGACAAGACCAAAGAAGGTAAAACTCAAGTGTCAAATCAAATCTTCAACATTATGGAAGATAAAACCAACTCAAGATATCCTCCAACAAGAATGTCAACATTGGGGAGATAAAAGTCAACCTCGACATTGGGGGAGATTGTTAGCCTTATTTTTATATAAGTCAAACAAGAATGTTATCGGTCTTAGTCACAATTAGTCTTGTATTATAATAGGCTAGTCGAGTTTAACGGGCTTGGACTTTAAGCTAATATTGTCTATGTTTTAGGCTAAATCCCAACCCAAACCAAGCCCGGACCATGTAAGCAAGTCCATACGCCTAGTATATGGCTTGGACTATAAATAGACCCATCCTAGCATGTTAGGAGGGTGTTGGTTACCATTTCTCACATGGTAATCATCCAACTCTCTTCATTCTTACTAGCTTTCTCTCTCCACTTTCTCTCTCTAAACTTCTTTCTCTTTTCTTCTTTTTCTCTTATTTGGTTCGACATATGTAGCTTATTGGTATGCTTATTAGTTATGTTATGGATTAAGTATTTGGGATAACAAGTAATTGTTACCCATAAAGATTCTAGCCTAAAACACGATCCGGAGGTCGGGGAGGATAAAGAAATAAGTAGCCATATTATTAGATGTAGAGAGAGAAAGGGAAGATGTGTGTGTTTCTAGATAGAGAAAGAGAAACACAAACACTGATAAGATACAAATGGTTATCCTCACCCCTCCATGGAAGTATGGAGGGGGTATTTATAGCCCTTGATACGCACTACTATCCTAACTTGACATTTTTAGTCCTTGCGTATCCGAATATAAGTAAACTAGTGTAATTCCATATTAGCCGACATATTTTAAGGCTAACAATCTTCTCCCAATATGTGGGCATATGGAATTATTAAAATGTTCCTAACAATTACGAAATACAACAAAATAAAGTCTTCCAAAGTGCTTCCAATGCTGAAGATGACATCTTTGTCTTCTAGTCTTAATACGTGTACTTCAGCTTGGATATTCTGTGTCTTTACTTGTTCTGGAACAATTTGTAGTTTGCATGATGTCACACCCCGACAATAGTGGAAACACAAGATGCGATGATATATTTACATCGCACAAGATACAAGATCATACCATCAAATTTACAAAATATCTAGATTTACAATAGTCACAAGGTTACACTTTTGAATTTAAAAATGTACAAGTCTCAAGTTAACACCCCACATGTGTACTTATTAAATTTACATATCTCCTGATTTACCTTGGTTCGCAACACACCTGAATATGATACTCGAAAAAGTCAACAATAATGTGGGTGAGCTCGTAGGTTTGAAGAAAAACCCAGTCGTTGTGCCAATATTTCAACAGTTGGACAATTGTGAAATATGACAGTGAATATATGCAAAACATTCCAATACCTTGACTTAGCATCCCCACTAATCATACACCATGACATAGCATCCCCGTGCTAGTCATCACAACAACAAATACCCATGCTCTTGGAGTCGCAACTCCGAGGTCACCCGCACCTAAAGCCTACCAGCTAGAGCATTTACTTAGGGCAAGACCATCACAAACATAGCAAATCCATGCTAATCACATACATTTCCATGCACCTCGATGCACGCAAGTACAATCAAACCATATAATATTCACATAGCAGTCATAAGCACATAACATTGTCCCAAAAGTCTACCAGCTAAAGCCTACCAGCTAGAGCATTTACTTAAGGCAAGACCATCACAAATATAGCAAATCCATGCTAATCACATACATTTCCATGCACCTCGATGCACGCAAGTACAATCAAACCATATAATATTCACATAGCAGTCATAAGCACATAACATTGTCTCAAAAACAAAACCACATTTCGCACAGTTCAGAAAATCAGTTCAAAACACATTTGAGTATCATTTTACCCCAACGGAAAAGATTTAAAAAATAGGGCTACGCGAACTCACCTCGACAGATGATAATAACCACACAGATAAACTCTACACAATGCACAACGGTACCCGGCCATGACCTAATCATTAAATCTACTTTATTAACATTTTGTACAAAATTGTCTTATTATACAAGCGTTTGTCCTTACTCACACGAAATCCTTATTCTTATAGCAAAATCCTCATTCTCATTACAAAACTTCTGTTCTCATTACAAAACTTCTGTTCTCATTACAAAACTTATGTTCTCATTACAAAATTCTTGTTCTCATTACAAAACATTTTGGTATCATGGTTGTGTGGTAACTAAATAAAACTACTCGATGCACTTGAGCTAAGTGTGACATTAACACATAATACTCGAAAATATACCAATCAATTAAAATGAAACGACTTTCCAAACGGTTCGAGGAAATCCGACGAATAATGAGTAAAAATCCAAAGATCTGAAATAACATAATAAACATCTTCGTAACGTTAGAGTATATGTGTTTAAATGTATATATGATAATAAAATAATAATATTTTATCATTTTTGTCTTTTTATCGGGCTAAACGGGGTAAGTATAGAATCTTGGCATCTTAGTATGTCAACGTTCGATCGTTTAATCTTGACACTTAATGTTCATTAAAAAGTCATATTTTGTCCTTTAGTCGAATCGACACAAAATAAGTTTTCTATAATATTTTCTAAGTGAGATTTATTTTTATAAAATCCGACATGAACCGTTTGTTTGTAAGAGGTTCCCAAGGTTTTCAAACCTCAAACCTTAACTTTCAACACTTCCACAATTTTCCTAAAGTTCTGACAAAATGCCAAAAATCCATAATCATGAGTCGTTTAACCAAACATGGCTATATTTGACCATTTTAATAATTTTTCACTCTCGCATGTAACCGTAAACCCATTTATCCTTCCTTGAAGTCCAAGCTACTAAGTTTCAACCCATTGGGCCGAAAAGCCCAATGTTAGCCCAACAGCCTTTGTCAAGCCTCACACATTCATTTTCAATACTATTTAAGTCTACTAATTGATATATTCGTCATTGGGCCTTATGGCCCATTAAGAGTTTCATAATTAGCCTGAAAATTTTAAATCAAAAGTATTTATACCTTATTGGGCCGAAGCCAGAATATAATCCCAAAACCAATATATAAGCCCAAATCTAATATTTAAGTCCAAAACTTTTACGTAAGCCCAATATAAGCCGAAACCAAATAAACCCTAAAATAAGCCAATAAGCTCGAATAAGCTAGGAAATAAGCTGAACAAGTACTAACGGGCCAAGCCCATGACGCCACCTGTTTTCTCTTGTTGGGCCGTAGCCATACACGGGCCCAAAACATAAATAATCCCTAACGAGCTTATTTTTAAGCTAAGTTTCAAAATAAGTCAAAATAAGCCCTTGACACAAAAGTTATTTTACCAACACAACCATAATATAAAAGTGTTCAATCTTTGTTCTTTCCCTTTTGTCCACGTCGAACCCAACACACCCTTATTACTTTCGTTTCAAATTCACACAATATATATATTTTTTATATATTTATATACATAAAAAATATTAAAATCCTTGTATTGTATAAATATAACATATTTTAAGATTGAATCCATTTTCGGTGCTTAGAGTCTATATGATTAAATAAATAAATGAAATTATGTAATTCGGGTTATTTGATTTGATTTTTGGCAGTGTTGTAAAAATCGGCCTGAGCAAGGATTAACTGCCTGGATTTTCACTATCGGCCTTATTAATCGGTTTAGTCAAAAATCGGCCAACTCGGTTAAATCGGCCGAATCGAACAAAAATTGGCTAAATCAGTCAAATCGGTTACGGACAAAAATTGGCCAAATCTGGCAAAAATCGGCTAGATCGTCCAGATCAGGCATATAGTTTCAAAATTTTATAATTTTATATATAAAAAATCCAATCTGAGTAATCCCCGCCTAACCAATTAATCGCTAGCTGGTACCAGGCCGCTTGGCTAGCGCCTAGCGATTTTTGCAACCTTGGTTTTTGATTATCGATTCAGCTTAATCCCAATTTAAATTCAGTTCGGTTTAATTTTCAGTTTTATTGAAAGAAAAAATTAACCAAACTAATCAAACCGAATAAACCGAATAACCTGATAATCAAACCAGTGAACACACGTACAAAGGACAAACTACCATGAGGTATTAACTTGATAGATAAATAGGCTTATGCCAGTTCGTTAGATTGTAGTCCGTTAAAATTTTAAGGTTTCAAATGTATATTCGCATTATATTATAAATAAGGGTGGAGACGAGTCGAGTCGAGTATGAGCCTGTCAGGGCTCGAGCTCTGCTTGTTTATAGCTTAGAAAGCTCGAGATTGAGCTAGGTTTATTTTGAGCCTTAAGATTTGAGCTCGATCTCGGCTTGTGGTATGATATATAAAGCTCAAGCTCGGCTCGTTTGTGATTCACTTATGAAGAATAAAGCTTGGCTTCTAAAGCTTACTTACCCGAGCTCATTTATCTAGAGCTCGTTTATTTGTTTTGAGCTCGTTTAATAGAGCTTGTTTAGGCTCGCAAGGATAGCCGAGCTTTGTATATAAACCTTGGGCTCCGACTCGATTATTAAATGAGCTCCAATTTAGGCTCGGCTTGTTTGATCTTTTGACTAATCTGATCTCGTGCTTTTCACAAGCGGCTCGATTCGTTTTTACCCCTAATTATAAATCATAAAAGATAACACTTGAATAAAATTTATTAATAAGTCTTGTTTTAATTAGGCACTATTATTATTATTATTATTATTATTGTTGTTGTTGTTGTTGTTCTGGTTCTCTACTGATTCAGTCTCTTCAAGTGAGGTTTCTATTGATTCCCCTAGAGACTTAGTTCTAAAGTTCACTCCTTACACTTCCTTATGATCTATATAGTTCCTGTTTCACACAACATGATAGTATTTCCTACTATCTCCTCAACTTGATAGTTCTCCCTAACCTTTGGATTACCTATTTGGTCGGGTGTTTGGATATGATCCAGTCCTCCACGCGACAGCAAAACTCTTAGAGCATTCGATAGCACCTAGTCCCTCGGTTGTTCTATTCAGTGGGTTTAGTCCTCTAAGAGGTATGTGTCCCACACATCATGACTCTTGCATTGCTCTTTCAAGAGCGTCTAAGGTTTACTTATCAAAATCTATACTCTTTGTGAAAACTAGAAAGGGGGTTGAATAGTTTACAGGTTCGTTTTATATTTTAAAAGTTTGCTTTCAAAATACTTAGATTCGAGTAGTATGTTGAATCAATCAACAATATAAATCAACAAAGTAAATATCTAAACTAATGCTAAATAACAATCACATTAATATAAAGAGATGAGAGAAGGAACAATCAAACCAAGACACCAAGATTTATAGTGGTTCAATTACGAAGCTCTTCTTCGCCCTACTCCACTCCCCGAGTATCCTACTCGAGATTTCACTATGTCAACAAGCTCCCTTCAAGTGGAGAAAACCGTTTACACGTCGCTTACGTTATTTTCCGACACTAAGCTAAATGTCGAGTCCTAATCTTAGCTAGAACCAATCTACCACTTCACAATCACTATACACTCACAAGATCTACACTATCGGATATACACACAATCTGAATCACACAATTACAAAATAATTACAATGAAGATTTGATACTTAGAAGAAGAGAGGAGAGATTACTAAATAACAATTCGTTTCTTGGCGAATACGAATGTTCTTCTCTTGCACTTAAATAAGAAAAGAGAGATGAGAACAAGAGATTATATCACTTGAAACAAGATCTAAGAATGTTTTTAGATGATCAAGAGATTTTAGAGCATGAGAAAGAAATTATTTTTATAGTGACAAAAGATAATCCCTAAAAATTTTGTGATAAGAATAATTTTTTTTTTTGCAGAATGGAGCAGTATTTATATGGCAAAAACTCAACGGTTCACTGGGGGCCGGACCGACGGCCTCAGATATAACTAGGGCCGCCCGAACTACGCGTCCTTTTTTTTTGTCTTTTGTGGGAAGGTTTTATCATTATGGAAGCATCCATTTTGGGGAAAACCAAATTCAAAATTTATTATTTAAAGTAAACCATTTTCATTATTTAAAAATATTTATAATATTTTAAATTTTGTAAAAAATACTCTTTTGAGTGAAAAATGTAATGGTTAAGAAAAAATATTTTCTTGATCACTAATCATGCTTAATGATTTGTTTGTTCATACCTTAAGTGATTAATCTTAGAAATTGAATTTTACGATTAATAATTTGTAAACGTTTATTTTTATTGTAAACGTTTTTACATTTTGTTATTATCAAAACGTTGAGAGGTCGAAAACTATAAATAACGTTTTTAGACATTATTTGTATTAACAATCTCCCCCTTTTTGATGATGACAAAATATAAACTCATTTTGTATAAAATTAAAGGTTTCAAATTATTAATGAGTTTTTATTCCCCATTTCTCCCCCTTTTTATCGAATTCAAAAAGGACGATCGTCGAATTGTTGTAGAAAGAAAGAAGTCGACGATATCAAGACTCCCCCTTGATGTATGCTCCCCCTCGTTTGGGGTATCAAGGGATCGATCTTACGAAATTTGTTTGCTACAAAACAAAGTTAGAGGTATAAGTGCAAGATAAATATCTTTTAACAATTAACACTCATAGCAATTCATGCAAGTTAAGCCATAAAGTGGCTTCATTCATTGCTTAATAAGCTCATACAAGAAGCATTGATTTCAATTGAAACTAAATACGAGATAAGACAAATTCATACTATAATTGTATGAATCATTACAAGATAAAGTAGATAATCATAAAATAAAGACATAATAAGGCATAGATCTACACTAGTGGATTCTTGAAATGTAGAAGATACCATAATCAAAAGATGGATGGTCGATTATTTAGGTAGATTAATCATATGCGAATGATTAATTAAAGAGGGAAAAAGAAGAAGTTTGTGACACATGGTTTGGAGGGGTACGAGTTTAAGGTATGAGACGAGTGAGAAGAAAGTAAATGAAGTTGATTTCATTTATCAAAGAGTGGAATTGGTTTCTAGAATACTTGCAACAATAACAAAAACTTGAGTGAAATTCAACTTGAGCATGAGAAGGAGGATGAATTGGTTGCGTTGATGGTGAAGGTGGTGCATGAATGTAGGCATTAGATGGGTTAGTGTGTGAATCAAGGATGGTAGAGATGTTGTGAAGTTGGTTGATTATTTGATCTCTTAGTAGGTTGTATGATGGTGGTGAAGGAGATTGAAAATGGACTCTTTGAGGAAGTAGAGGTGAGTCATTTTAGGAAGAAAGTGATGATTTTAGAGTGGATGTCTTGCATTTCCATTCTTGTCTTACCGACATTCTTGGTGTTCTAGAGAAGTTGAAATGGTGGTTTGAGCAAGACATTGATGATGAAGGAGAGGAGGATGAAGAAGGTGAAGGTGGTGGTGAAGTATGAGAATTGGGTGATTTGAATAATAGGAAAGATAGGATAGAATGGCAAAGCATGGTTTGGATAGAAGAAGATGCAAAAGATGGTTTAGCTAAACAGGGCAAACCCAAAAGTTTCGTTCCCCCCTGACGGCGGTCCCATATCGTCAAGCGGTCCCAAATATATTGGAGGGCCATCGTGTATTTCTGAGGGCCGTTTTCTGGAAAGATGAAAATTTATAGTTTTTCCTTTTCTTAAGTCTAGTGATTTCGGCATCTACCAAATTTAAGAATCAACTAATTTAAGCAAGAATATATGTGGCTACACTAAGATGCAAATCATTTAGCATATAGTAATATTATACATATCTCATAATAGTCTAGGATTAGTTCACACAAATAACATAAAAGTTCAAGAGTCATGTAGCAAGAATGAATAATGACTAAGAGAAGTTACTCACATACTAGAATATATAAGAATAATATCTAGCTTAATTCTAGTGAAGAGATAGTCCTAACAAGTGATCGTGTTACATTGCCACGGCTAGTTTACGTGTGATGATTATGATGCGCACATCAAACATCTTCTGAAATTTCATTGGTTAAAGAATCATGTAAGGGGTTCATTTTTGTTGGATAGGAGATGAATTTGTGATTTTTTGGAGAGAATTTAGTTAATTTGTCAAGAAATTTTGACAACAAGAGTCCATATGGCAAAATGCCATTGGATCAATGTTTGAGGTCATTTATTCGATTTAGGATGAAATGAGAAGTGTTAAAGGGTGTAGAGGAGGTGATGCAAAAGAGCATATAGGCTTCACAGGCCGACATTAGATTTTTATCAATATCAACGGTACATACTCACGAATGAGAGAATATGTTGTTTTGAGATGAGACCAAATTTCTTCTACGAAGATATTGCATGGATCCTCCAATGAAAACTTGAAGTCATTTAGATGTTTTTTAGTTATGTTGTATATAATTGATGTTGGATGATTTAATTTGGTATAGAGGGGATCCTTTGTTGGAGTAGAGTTGTGTTTATTGATGGATTTTAGAGACCATTCATTGTTATAAAAACAATGTCCTTCAAATGGAATATTGAGTAGTGTTCCAAAATCTTGAAATGAGGTACCAACTCGTTTTCCATTTATTTCAAACAATATAATCCAAAGATTTCCAACAAGATTTAGTTCAAATGTTTGATAAAATTCGTATATGAACTTTGGATATGAGTTTCCTTCTAGATGAAGGAAGGTTTGAAATTCGGTTTTGTTTAGACTCCTTTCTAATATACCTTTAGAATCGAATGTTTTGTCAATGATTCTTCCTTCATGAATAGGTCGACAAGGTATTTTTAGATATTGTGATTTTTTGAGAAGATTTTGTGTGTTTAGAAAGGTGGAATTTATTTGGAGTTGAAGAGACGTGAGTTTCAGAGCATTTGTGTTTTTCTTGAGACATTCTCTTTCACCTATCATTAATTATAGTATTTTAGTAAGAATCATTCAGAATTTTCAACAAACTTTATGTAAATGTTTAGTGTGTGCCTATATGTAACAAATGTAGAGTAACAATTAACTCGACCTAGAATGAAAATCCTAAGATTAACCCAAACGCTCCTTAATTTGATTTTGCTCATCCAAACATGTCAAAAAATACATATGAATTATGTATCTCAAATTTTGTTCATGAGATCATTATGCATGTGTTTAAAAACGATTTTAGGTTGTATTAACAAAGCATAACAATAATTTTATTTTGTTCCTAACGTGAGTGATTTGAAAATAAAATTAGGATTTTGGTTCGAAATCAATTTTTTTGACAAACTTACTAGTGTATGAAAATCCTATGTCTACGGGAAGCAAATTAGTT
>BQNB010019370.1:0-14310 GCA_026074375.1 Tanacetum coccineum | reverse complement strand
CCAAAAGCATAACTTCATTTCTCAAAAACGTTTTGTAAAAAAGTACCATTTACTTGACACAAAAATGCCGCCTTTTGATTTTGAAAAATGAGATAACCTTTTCCAAAGACAAAATTTTTAAAGATGTTTTAAAAACAATGATTTACATAACCAATCTAATGAAACAATAACTAAATGGTCACTAAGCCACTCACTCCTCATTCTATTCATTGCAGAAAACGGCCGAAACCGGACATGACTTAGACCATTTACCCAATAATTATTCAATAGATAGTTACAAACCATATTTTGAATGGTTTTTGAAACAATCTTTTCAAAACTTTTGAACTTATCTTTTATGAAACATGAGAAATTTTATGATCACAGATAGTTGGAGCTTACTTTTTGCGTTTCCGTATTATGTTACTTCTCTTATTTTGAAATCATTGATCACTTTGACTGAAAATTTTTGTTTAAACAAAACATGATCTTATATATGATATTTGGATGGTCAGTAGATTGCTCACTCCTCATCCTATTAAATTCAGGAAACGGTCGTAACCAGACACAATCTTCACCATTTATTCCATTTATCTATATAAAATGTGTTTTGAAAACAAAATTTATCATTTGTTTTTGTAAGATACCTTTTTGTTTAACAATGAAGCCCATTTGAGTTTCTGAGAAAACCTTTTTCAATTAAGTTATCTTTTACGAAACTCAAAATTTTTTAGCCTATTATACCTTACGAAGCCCATCTTAAGCCCAAAATATCATTTTACGAAACCTATTTTGGCCCAAAAATTCCATTTTACGAAACCCATTGATTCATTACTATTTACGAAACCGAAACCAGAGAAACATGACCTTTGTAATCCTGATTTTACAAACTGAATGATTCAGCTTATTTAAACAGCCTTTCTTATCATTTTTGTCATTTTTTATCATCATTACGGAACCTTTCTTAGTTACGAAACCAATGATTTCAGTCCATAAAATGATATTTCAAATGATCAATCAATTTCAATCCAATTACTAATTTTACACAATCATTTTGCCTCAATCAATTTCATTTTTACACGTTTTTCAAATTTACAAAACCCTAGATCTCACCGAAACCTATTTATTCAATTAAATCACGCAATTAATAACAAACAATTCATAAATAGGACTCGGTTATTACATTTTTCTAGGCTCTAGGGATGATTAAAAATGATTTGGATCACATTGTCTTTGATACGATAAGTCAAAATGGATAGATATATGAAACCTTGAAATTAGAAAGTAATTAGGGTTTGCATACGTATCCATCTATTTATAATCTCCGAATTGTCTTTGGACACTTTTGTCAGTTTTAGTCTTCATGTTTCTTCGTAAGCCTTTTAAATCCTACGAAAGTTACTTTTAAACTTTGACATTTTCAGTCCCTTTGTTATTTTTAGTCCCTTGAGATTCTTTCGTAAACAACAAACATCCATACGAAAGTTCTTTTTGCATTTTTCACCTTTTAATTCTAAAAATTACTTTTGTATCCCCTTTTTATTCAGAATTTTCATAACTCCCCTTTGGAGTTAGACTACTTTTACAAAAATAATCCTTTTGATTTAATTTCTCCAATTAAGTTTCTGTTTTTACTTAAAAATTTCATAACTCCCCCTCGAACAATTATCCACTTTTGAAATATCCTTTCTTAGAAATTTATTTCGAAATGAAGTTATTTTTGCTTTTAAGCACACAATTTCATTTTCTGATGATGATTTATCCTGAAAAATTTTATAACTCCCTCTCAACAAGATATCTAATTAAAGAACTTGTCGAGCAATAGTTAATTTTGTAGTTTTGAACATTCTGTTATGAGAAGATTTTGAAAATTTTCAAGAATTTTCATAACTCCCGCTCGAATAAATGTCTAATTAAAGAACTCATTTAAGAGATTGTTAATTCTTGTAATTTTGCAACTTGAAAATTTCAAAACTTAATGATTAATGAAAAAAACTTTTGTTTTTGAATGGATTTTGAATACAAAACACATATTTTTACAGTAAAAGATCATTTTAGAATGATTTACTCCCCCTCAGTTTATGATACACAAATTTGCATTTAAACCACGTTTTTAGAAATGAAGTATCATGAGACTGATTTGAACGGAGAAGATATGTGTTTGAATCCTTAAATTAAAAATTATTGTGTTTAAAATTTATTTTAAAAAAAAAATCTTTTTGAATTTTTAATTTTTCAATTTTGTATTTTGTTTTTTAAATGTATTTACAAATGTTTTTGATGTATGATCTTAGTTTCAAGAAGACAACTTTGCGAGACGTTTCAACTGAAGTGGAGTCATACATCGCATACCAATCTTGTGAACTAAAAGCTCAAATCTTTCTTTTGGAAGGGATTTTGTAAATAGACCAGCAAGAGGGGGGGGGAGGGCGGGGGGGGTGGTATCCTGTTTCCGACAAAGTATAATTTCAATTGTACTTCTCCAAATGCTCCTTGATAATTGATACGGATGCTATGTGCTTTTTTTCTTGAATGTGTGTACGGATTGCAAGATATGGCAATTGAAACTTTTTGAATCACATATATCGAATCTTGTTTTGGAACAAAATCCTTTAGTCCAGCAGTTATGTTCTCATAAGTGACTTGAGCACAACATGCAGACAAGGTCGTACTCAGCTTACGCCAGATGACAGTAACTTGTTCATCTTGTTTTAGACGACCAGCTGACTAACTTATCTCTCAGAAATTGAATGCCCCCGGATGTGCTTTTGCAATCATCATTACACCCTGCATGGTCTGCATCTGTATAGGCAATTAGCTTAAATCCAGAATCCTTCGAGTACCATAGACCCATGTTAATGGTTTGTCTAAGGTATCGAAAGATCCTTTTAACCTCTTGGAGGTGTTTATCAATCGGACGTGCCTGATATCGCGCACATACAAACGTCGCATAGGCAATGTCTGGTCGACTAGCAGTTAGATACATGAGTCCCCGAATCATACTACGATACTTAGTTTGGTCTACTGGGGTACCCTGTAAATCTGCATCAAGTTTAGTAGTAGCCATTGGTGTACTTACGGTATCATATTTTTCCATCCCATGTTTCTTACGAATATCTATGGTATATTGTGATTGACATATAAAGATACCCCGGGATTGATGAACCTGAAGTCCAAGAAAGAACTTCATTTCACTAATCATTGACATTTCAAAATTATCTTTCATAAGCTTTTCAAATCTTTTTGCAAAAACTGGTTTAGTTGACCCAAAAATTATATCATCAACATAGATTTGAACTAACAAAATGTCATCCTCGTGTCTCCTTGTGAACAATATCGGATCAACAATAACTTTTGTGAAATGGTGTTCGATTAGAAACAAAGAAAGCTTGTCATACCAGGCTCGCGGGGCTGGTTTGAGACCATACAGAGCTTTCTTAAGACGATAAACGTGGTTAGGAAACTTTGGATCTACGAAACCATCTGGTTGGCGAACAAAAACTTCCTCTTTTAGTGGTTCGTTCAGGAATGTTGTTTTAACATCCATCTGAAAAATAGGAAAGTTCTTGTGTGCCGCATAAGCCACAAAGATTCTGACAGCTTCCAGTTTTGCAACTGGTGCAAACGACTCCTCGAAATATATGCCCTCCTCTTGACGATATCCATTGGCAACCAAATGAGACTTGTTCTGAATAACTGTGTTTTCAGCATCTGTCTTATTTTTCCAAATCCATTTTACTGCAATTATGTTTCTGCCAACTAGACATGAAACAAGCTCCTAAACATTAAGGCGTTTAAACTGATTTAGCTCATCTTGCATAGATTTAATCCAGCTGTGATCAAGCATAGCTTTCTTGATATTCTTCGGTTTGATTGTACTGACGGTGAGTGCATACATGCAAACTTCTGCATCAGTTTATAGTCTTTTCCTTGTCATTACCGGCTTTGAGGGATCACCAATCACTTGTTCTATTGGATGATTCTTAGTTCATCTATCAGTTGAGTGATGTTGTTGGTGAAATTGACGTATATTTGATGGATCTTGATATGTTGAAGATGACTCAGTAACTTCAAATTCAAGAGTTTGTGGTGCATTATGAAACATGTTTCCATCAAAATCTGCAACATCTTCTTGAACAAATTCATCGGCAACTTCATTCATGACTGGAAAGTTTGGTGCGGTAGAAACTTGTTCATCAGACGAAGATACAACCGGAGGAGCATCATCTTGATCAACAACGATTGATGAGGATGAAAAAGTGTGGTCATTATCAGTTGTATTTGCAACGGAATCATCAGACACTTCTTGTGAACTCATCTCATAGTATTCTTCGTACAAAGGACCAAACAAGTTATCCAAGTCAGATTTTGAAGGTATTGATTATGAATCTTCCGAAGAATTATTAAAATTCGTACAGTTCATTTCGAGTTCTAAATTATTGCATTCAGAAGCCATAGCCGTGAGTTCATCAAACTTGACATGGATTTTTCCATTATCTCCTGAGTTCTGCTATTGTAAATACAAAATCCTCATGATGACTCAAAATAGCCAATAAAGATACCAATGTCAGCCTTCGGTTTCATCTTCCCAAGCTATCGACGATCCAGTTTGTTTAGATAACAAAGTGATCCCAAACACTTTTGAAAGTATTGAATATTTGGTTTTATGCCGAACGAATCAGACTCATAAGGAGTCTTATTGTGCCGTTATGTGAATAATAGAGCGATTTGGGTTAAAGCAAAGTAGTAATCAATAGCCTCGACACCATAGAAATTTTGGTTGCTTTAGAAAAAGATAAGCATTGTCCAGAGCCTGGCACTCTACGAGTGTTTACGATTACCGTTCGTTCTACAACTCTTTTTGTTAAGGCTTCAGAGCGATTTAAGTTTTGTGAACAATGGCTAACTTTGCATTAAAAGATCGTAATTTCTCGTTTTTGAATTCGATTCCAATATCAGTTCGAATAGTCAAAATCTGAGCCTTTAAATTCCTTTGAACTTGATTAACAAAATCGATAATCATATCTGGAGCCTCGTCTTTGTTGCGAATAAAGTATACCCAGGTGTACCGAGAATAATCATCAACGATCACGAGAATATATTTCTTGCCATTGATACTTGCAACCCGCATTGGCCCAACAAATCTTGTTGAAGTAATTCAAGTTTAGAATTTCGATACTGTGGAACCAAATTTGATGGACTGTTTTCTGTGAAAGCCTTTCTTACTTTTACCCTGTTCACAAGCTGAACATAGGTGATCTTTGGTGTACTTTAATTTTGGTAGCCCATCAACTAAATCGTTTGAAGTGAGTTGGTTAATGGTGCCAAAATTCAAATGAGATAGGCGACAGTGCCATAACCAAGATTTTATTGATGTGGCTCTGGACATTAAACACACTGGAGAAGAAGCCGCCATCTCGGAAATAGAGATAGTATAGAGATTCGAATCTCGAGAACCCATAAGCAAATCATCTCCCTCTAAGTTCCGAACATAACACGTGTTTGAATGAAAGGCTACTTCTAAATCTCCGTCACAGAATTGTCCAACCAAAAATAGATTGTTCCCAAGACCTTCATCATAATAGATATGACAAATTATGGTTGCCTTGAAACTTAATCATTCATAGCCGTGATATGCAGCGAAATAGATCAAATCCCAAGCCGGAAGTTCACATGAATTTTCAATGAAAATTCTTAGCAGTTGAAGATTCCAGTCTTATGCTTTGAGCTCCGCTATCAAAATCCACTAAAACAAGTGGATCACTTTGCATTACATTAAACAAATGCCATATGGAAGGAAGTGGACAGTTTTAACTAACCATTTCCTGAGTGAAACTAGGCTTTAAGTCTTAGGTCTAACACTAGTTTTACTCTTTGTTACACTTGATTATGATTGAGCAGATTTGCTTTTGGGTGTCCAATTAAAACCATGTTGATATTCAAACCACTTTCTGCTTGTCGCAATTTTGTTGTTCATGTAACTACTTAGTGTCCTTGTTATTCTAGAATCAGAAGATGGTGTTAATGCACTAGAGACCTTACTTGTTGTTGTTGGGGTTGTAGCAACACTTAACCTAGATTTAGTAACTACAGAAGTAGCTCCTAAATTCTTAGATTTAGCTACTAATGGGGATGTAAATAAGGATCTCTTAACACTAGACTTCCTAGATAAGGCATGACGAGCAACACACTTTTCATGAGAATTCAAAAACACATCATTACCATAAGAAATACACACAATATTCAAACCGTCTTTGACAACATTTACACATGCTTTTACAGTCTTAGAATTAGATATACATGCATTTGTTTGACAAACATTCGAAGTCGTTGTGTCACTTTTATTAGAATCTAAACAAGCACTATTCAATGTCTTCCACACATATGTAGAGGAGCTCTTAGTGTTCTTCAAGATACTATTCTTTGATTTAATGTCCTTAGACATTGATCTTATAACACTATGTGAACTTTCTACACCTGTGAAATTCGAAACATTTGTATTAGCCTTAGAACTTGGTGTTTTCATGTCTTTCCTGTTTATTTTATACATGCCTCTTGTAATGACATTCTCATTGTGTTTTTGACCTTGCTTTTGTTTGGGTGTAGACTGTGAAGTGACTGGTTTTGACCTCTCTGAGTTAACCTTAGTGTTTGACGCATTGATAGCCTTGTGTGCTATTTGTTTATTAAACGGTGTAACACATACACGTTTTCCTAAGGTCTAAAATGAATAAAACTTAGTATTCACATTCTTTCCTTTCTCAATTGTGTGAAGCTTACTTTTAAGTTTAGAAATGGTCATAAAAAGATCTTGATTTTCAGCACACACATCACCATATGCATGAGTCTTTTGAGTAACACATTGAATTTATTCATCAACATCTTTTTGATGCTGAGCCCGTGTTACTTTTATGGAATTAAAAAGCTTTTGACATTCAAGTTTTACTGTTTCTCGGTCTTGTAACAACTGACTAATCCACCCATGACCTTTTAATAACACGTTCTCAGAATTCAAAGTTGACAATTTTGATTTCCAAGAAACATCACAAGCCATTTTATCTTTTTGAGGTTGTAATTTTAGTTCAAAATCAATACTCTGAGCTTGTGATCGCTAAAAATTATTTTCAAGAATTTTGATTCTGTTAAGCAAATTGGCTTGGATTTCCTTGAAATCATTTGAACTTTTCTCAAGTTCATCTTTTAACAAATCATGTTTTTGTTGTGCAGCCGAAAGCAACACACAATCTCGGATTTCACTTGTTAAGGACACTTCCAAAACTCGATCAACCACTTTTTGTAAAAGAATTTCTGTTGGAGATTTTGCATTAACTTTTTGTTCCATTGACTTAAAAATATTTAACATTTCTTGCACTTCCGCAATGAGTTCTTCTTTGATATCTTTCAAATTCTTGTATAAAGATCTTGACGTCGGAATCACATCGGTTTTATAAAACCCCCTAAATTCATTTTGACTATCCGATAGCCATCTACGTTATGCATCTTTCAAAAGAGTTTTATTAATCTTGGTGTAGAAACCGGTAAGTGCATCACCTAATTTATCCATCATTTTTAACACTCGACTTTCATTTGGCATTTTTAAAACTGGTGATTGTGATGGAACATTGTTAGACTCAGAACTATGATTAGAAGTAGAAGGAATTGGAAAATAAGTTTGTTCAGCAGAAATTTCTTGTTGAGGAACAAATGTTTCATAAAGCGCATTTATTTTGTCATAGTTAACTTGAGTCATTTTGTTTTTCATTTTGTTTCGACTTTCTTCCGCATCCTCTAAAGTTTCCTCTGAATCAATTGTATTGATTATCAACTTTTCACTATGAAGCATATCTCCATCATACATTTTAGGTTGTGGTGCGGGAGCAATGTGTCCTTAGTGTCACGGCGATAGACTGGCGCGAGAGCGGGAATTCTGATATCCTAACCCAGATTTAAGAAAAGGATAATAAATTTTGTTTGGTTTCTTTCCGAGCATGTGAATCATTTGAAGAGACTGACCCATTTTATAAATAATTTAATCATGAGAACTCAGTTTCTCTTCGAGATCAACAATATCTTCAAGATATTGATTTTCTCGCTCTCTAAAGCCTTTTTAGCTAACTGAGTTTCATGTTGAATGAGTAACTTTTCTTTTTTAATTTTGAAATAATCACTTTGAATTTTATCCTTTTCTCTCAAAAGTCGGTCAATTGTGTCTTTATCATTCCGTAACTCAGGTTTTAAATCATCACATGTTTCTTTATATTTTAAACACTGAACTGTTTGTGACTCAAATGTTTTGACCCGATTCTTAAACGTCTCAAGCTCCTGTTGTAGCAAATATTTTTGCTTTTTAAGCTCATTATTCACACGTTTTTGTTTTTTAGCTTCACGTTTTACATTATATGCTAGCATTTGTATTTTATGATTTTCTTCTTGAGCAATAGAATCATGGTTAGACGTACCACCATTATTTTCCACATACGGATCATCAAATATGATACTAGAATCAATTTGATCATCATCCGTTGTTTGAATAATAGTTTTACGTATCACATGACTTACTTGTTCATGTGTCTTGGATGAGTCATGTACCTAACTTACAGCCTTGTCATCATATGATGTCACAGTGTCAGTAGTTTCAGCAGCTGGTTGAAGTCTAGCCATCAACATGACGGATGCAGTCAATTCATCTAACGATTCCTCACCATATGCATTATCAAGCATGGAATCATTTTCTTCATTGTTGAGATGACTTCCAGCTTCATCCTTCATTTTCTTAGCAACATTTGTTTTCTCTTGAAATACATAGCAAAAACGAACTTTTATTTCTGAATATTTCACGAGCTATAATGACTCTCTCCATTGCAAATATAGCACAACACCTTTCTTACTTGGAGTAGATCAGATTCGTGGTACAAAGCGCTTAACAATCTGATTAGCTTTCCATATCACGTGCATTTCCGACATGAAATATTTGCTTCCTATTTCTCCCAAAATTCATGTTAGCAATTCCACAATCGTAGACCTGCATTCTTGTTTGTATGTCACTCTCCAAACTGAACTACAAGCTTGATTTTTTGTGTTTATGACACACAGACGGTTGTTGTAGGCGAAGAAAACTTTGAGAGATTGCTTTGGGCTAATAAAATATCAAGCGGTTGTAAGCTTGTCCAGCAATAATTGAGAATCCCTTGTAACACCCTTGATATTCGTCATCGTAATCAACAACAGATGGAGGATGTGTGACATAGTATGATTGTGGAAAATAAGAAGAATTGGTATGAAGATGTGATTAAGAAGCATGTGAATGAGCAATTAGAGCTAACGGATCATGATTTTTGGCAGCTTTCTTTGCCCTGGATGCTAGAACATGTGGTTCAAATTGTACCAACAAATCATACAACATATCATATGAGATGACTTTGTCAGATTGATTTTGACGAACCATGGTAATATATTTGCTCCATTCTGGTTGCAAGCAATTGAGAAACTTTGTGTTGATTGCCACTGGAATGGGACGAACATTATTACGATCTATGATATTTACAAGTGTTGTTAACCTTTCATGTATAGAGTCTAATGATTCCTCGTCTTTTACTGCAAACTTATCAAATTCATCCATAAGCCGTGAATGTCTCACAGTAGCAATAATATTAGATCCATGCATTAACCTTTTGATTCGTTCTCGCATTTCTTTAGCATTTGCACATGCATCCACTGAATTATATATATCATTTGGTATTGCTTGAATAATGTAATTCATAACCCTGACATCAGCAATATATTTCTTTTTATCACCCTTAGTCATTTTGGACAATGGTTTAAGTATTTGTTCTTCAGGGTTATCGGGATTAGGAACCAGTGGTCTTTGATAAGGTCCATGCTGTATCGAATGCCACATCCTTTCCCCTTCTTCAAGCTGGTTATCCAAAAACCTTCTGAATTGACTTTTCCATGGAATATAATTCCCCTTCTCAAGCATTAGAGGTCTTGCATTCGCTCCTGAATCAGCTAAGGTTTGCTGATTTGAGTTGTTTGAAGTATTTGAAGCAGACATGTTGTATCAAATGATTACAAAGCAAACTTGGATCTTTTTAAAGATAAAGTATTGTAATCGTGAAGTGAACGAGCAATAACAACCTTGACTTGTATTACAATGAATCCGTGAGTAATCAAAAGACTAGGTAACACTTAAGCTTGTATACGAAAGCTTAAGTTCCAATGATTAGAAGATAGGAAACCCCTTTAACTGTGTTACGAAACCCAAAGAATGAGATACGAAACCTTTGAACAGTGTACGAAACCACAAAACTGTGTTACGAAACCTTTTCCAATGAGTTACAAAACCTTCCAAGTATGAAACCAATGTTACGAAACCTCTTGAATATGAAACTAATCCCTACGAAACCTCAGACTGAAATACAAAACCTCTTTACAAAACCTTCAGTTATTAAATTGTGATACGAAACCTCTACTGTGATATGAAACCGTGAATTTACGAAACCAAAACCAAGCTTTTGATACGAAACCTCTGATTTACGAAACCATAAAGAGTACAAGAGCTTCCACAGTCTATGAAACCAAACGGGTACCGAAAGCTCAAGGATACGAAACCCCCTTTCGTAAGATCCAAATAACCTCTACTTACGTAAGAATCAAGAAATCTCTTGCTTTCATAAATTCTTAGCTACGAATATCTAAAGAAAATCTATTAATCTGATTTAAAGCATTTTTAGAATGAGAATCACAATGTTATCTTTTCAAATTAACAAATTTCTATCTTACGAAAGCTAGATTTAATTTTATGAAAGTAATGCTACGTTACGAAAGCTAAAAAATGACTTACGTAAGCAAGTTTCCTGCCTAAAAAATAGTTACCGAAACTAATTTCATGCGTAGGAAAGCTATCAAATCCTTTTTCGATCAATTTAAATCCAAAAACACGTATTTTTGTAAACTAGATATTAAATCTACAATTTGATGGTTACGAAAGCTAATAGTTTGCGTTTAAAGTTCAAAAACATATCAAATCATAAATCTACACCATGCGAAACCTACTGTTCATCCTTACGAAAGCTCAAACGATCGAATTTCTTATAATTAAGCTCGATTTGATCACGAAATACACTTGTTAGATTTGATGTTTGCTAAGTAGTAATCATACGAAAGCTAGTAAGAATAAAGGAGAGGAGCTAAAGAGTATTTTCATCATTTTATAAATTTTCATTTCAAAGGGAAAAATAGAAAATGGGAGGGAGAAGTGAGATTACAAACTACAAGACTTGTATAAATACTCCTCCAAGATGAGTATTTATACTTATTACTTATCCTATTCTATTTTCCTAAACTTAGTCAAACCTTGGTCAACTTTACTTAACTTTGACCAAGATAGACTTTATTACATCATAACTACTAATAAACAATAAACTAAACTAAGACCAATCCATAATAATAATTAACACTTTTATCGTTCCTAACATATAAAGATACTAGCCACTCATAGCAATCAAAGACATATTTCCAGAAATTAAAGGATTCATAAACATGATTGAAAGGTTCTTACAAAGTATGTAAAGATTACAAGAAATGAGGCACTACAAAAAAATAAGGCTAATGCAACATTTTACAAGAAACACTTTTAAAATGTGTTGCTTTTTATAAAACATTGAACATTAAGCAACATTTTTTTAATTAAGTGTTGCATTTATAGATCTAATGCAACATTTTTTTGTAAGTGTTGCACTCCTTCTAAGAAAAGAAACTTGTTAAATCTAATACTATGTAAAAAGTTAGAACCGCCTCCTATCCCTCCAAAATGAAAATTTAGGTTAAACTCTTCCTGCCCCTCCAAAAGTTATTTTTCCCCAAATCAGCTTCCCCTTATCTCTCCAAAAGTTAAAAAACTTCAATCTCTTAAGCCATTGTTCATCTATACTCCTTCATATTTTCTTATCACACCATCGTATATTGCTACCCATTCTATCATTACCTCGCTACTGCCCCATAACTGGTTTTGCGGTTAAGATTTCTCGACTCTAAAACCCTTATCAAAGCAACAAATTATAACTAATTCTACCAAATTAGTATATTATCATGTTTTAGTTTTCTTTTTATTATGTTATCTCATTATGTAGCATGACTTTCAAATTGTTATTCTTTTTAAATTGTAAAGAAGCCTAGTTATATTGTCATTGTATGTATTGGGACTCAAATTGATCAGCATAATGGTTATTTTATTGCTCTTTGGAATTAAGTATGGACTAAGATGCCACTACCAATACTCTATATAAATAATTTCAAAATAAACCTTGTAAATGATATTGAGATTATTTTGTGATGAGGGACGTGTATGTGTTAATTTTAGCGTTAATGTATTCGTAACTTTCTTGGATTAGTTGTAGGCTTATCTATGTATGCGTATGTGTTACTTTCTTTGAGCCTTAATTAGAACTTAGGGTTAAATCTATATATCTAATTGCAGAGAGGTAATTGATGAGTGCCTAGGCGAACCGGGAAGTGTCCGACTAGCGTCTAGGAGAATCAAGAAGTGTCTAAATAGCGAGTAGCGCCTAGCATTGATTAATCAGGCACCTAGGCCAAGTTTTACAACACTGGTTGGAGGTAATGAAATATGTGGGTTGGTGGGGTGAGTAACTGGTGTAGGATCGATGTACTCTAATATGTTGAACCTTTAACTTGTAAAGGATATTACTACCTTGAATAAATCCAAGATAATAACTATGAAACGCTGACACTGAATATTATCAACTATGCGGAATCTAATTGATAATATTAAGAAGAACACACAGCAATAATCAAAAGATTACTTTTATTATCACACCTTGAACCTGCCTAACTTTGCAGATTCCTAAACACTAATAATACTAATCGCTAACACTTCTTCTAAGACTCGTACTCGTTCTCTCGTACCTAACTATGCCTTCCAAGGGATCCTTTTATAGATATCAAGGATTAACCCTATTGGGCTTATAACCTGCCATGCTTATCTTCTCCTAGTACAATCCTTCTAAAACTCTAAAACTTGTTATAAGCAGTACTTTGATATTGCTAACAGTACTTCGTTATCTGCCAGCAGTACTTTACAATATTTCCTAACAATCCTCCCCTAACTTGATGTTAACTTGCTTAACTTCAAGTTTTCTTCAATTTAAAACTTCTTATTGAGGTCAATCTTCTTCCATGCACAACTTGTATCTTCATCTTGATTAGTATTCAGATCAGTTGAATATTCAAACATACATTTTTCTTGTTTAGCCTTCACCTCTACAGATCTTTGAAGTCTTGATAACACTTTCACTCTTTAATGTAAAGATATGTCTGAGTATTTGTGATCTTTAAATCTTTGTCAGCAACAATCACTCATCTTGAATCAAATCTTCAACAGCAACTGGCCACCACAGGAACATAAATGGATTTTATGAGCCTTTACCAAGTAGCCATCCACTCTTGGGCTAGTCAGTCCATTGGTACCTAGAAAAGGTAAGCTCCATGGAGGACTGAAACCATTTCAACTACTCAGAACGTGAATCCTAGGTGAGTTGAAAACCTGAATAGTTTCTGGTAAACTATCACAACCAAGAACGGATTTGTCATGTCTTTACCTGTAGCCGTTTGCTCAGGACTAGTCAACTCTCAGTAATTTAAACATTGGTGAGTTGAGAACCATATAGTTTTGAGCAAACTATTAAAGCTATCAACGGATTTGAGTTCTCTTTACCAAAAGCCGTTTGCTCTGGAGTAGTCAATACTTCAGTGCAATACCATGGTGTATTGAGCACCATACAATTTTTGGTAAACTGTCAACCATCAACAGATTTGAGATGTCTTTACCAAAACTGTTTGATTTGGACTAGTCAATTCTTATGTCTGCTAGACATGGTGAATTGATTACCATTTGCTGTGTGGTGGTTAACCAACACTCAATCCCTTAAAACAGTTTTATTTTCCTTCAATCATTTGTGCCTTAAACCTTTTTGCACATTTAAAACTATTTATTCACCAAATCATTTTGTTTTACTCTTTTATCAAAAATCAATTAAGCTGACAGTACTTTCCAACAAAGTACTTCTAGTACTTATCTTTCTCATTTATCAAAAACATAAGTTAATTTTATTAAAAACATATTTGATAAATTAGATACCATACCAGAATCATTCTTCTTCTCTTTCCAAATCCTCCTTTTGCTTCATCACAAATCTTATTACATTCAAAGCATTCTCTGTTTCCTTTTGAACTTCTAACTTATGCTCTAACATTCTTTGCATAAGCTCTCTTGTAAGTGGATACCTTTGTTCTACCAACATATGTATCTTA
>BQNB010019369.1:12443-66935 GCA_026074375.1 Tanacetum coccineum | reverse complement strand
CCCAACAATTATGAAACATAATTTATTTTCATGATTATGAAGAACGACGCGGAATTGGAAAAAGTGTCATATGCCCTTGCAGATGATTCTACTAAAATTAAATTGGAAGTATGAAACTCAAAATTTCTTATTTACATACTCAAAACTTTGACATGTCTATTTGGTTATGGGTCAATTCGGCATAATGGGTCAAATAGTTGAAATATGAGGTTACCATATGTAATTTTAAGGTATACAAACCTCTTAATCATTGTGTTTGTTAATTAAATTTATATCACAGCTACAACAGTTATATTAAACATAAATACCTGTTTTGACCCATAACCCCATCAGTCCAGCTCACTTAATTTTTACCTCTAAGTGGGGCTAACGAAAATATTAAAACTTCTCCAGTTGATTGGTGATCACACGAGGGTGATTATTTATCTCATATCTAATTCCTTCATGGACTTCTATACGTGAGTAATTGTTTACTTTTTTTAGCACAATACAGAATTGCTTTTCTATTGATTTTTATTACTGTAATATATAAATGATGAAACTGTATATTGTTTATTTTAAAACTTTCCTCTTTATCACAGGTTGCCACCATTAGAGGGAAAACAATCACAAATAGCAAAAAATATGGTCCTCAAAGATTGGAGCAAACTCTTGAATTGAAGATTAAGACTTATTAAATTTAGGAAATACAAGGTTTAGTATCTTTAGAATTCTCATAACATTGTCATTACATTAGAAATTCATCTTTTAACTGCTAATCCAAACACAATTTTAAGGTTTATATCTATTGGCACTAATCAGGGCTATCTAAAATATGTGCTTTTTATATCTCAAAGATGGGTTCTAAGATTATTTATTGAACCGTAGGGACTGAAAAAAGAGGTTTTGGAACTTGGAGTATCAGTAAGTAAGGCGCTATAGGGAAGTATATATATTGTATTTCGGCAATCATTAGATCTAAATGATTATCAATCAAAAACATATCATTAGCCTAATAAATAACATCAAAGCCATACACCAACATGCATTTTTTTAAAGTTCAATTGTTTATCCCAGGAAGTACAATACACAAACTAACCCATTTCTCGTCCCATTAGTACAGAACAACAAATACTCTCAAACCGTCTTAAAGTTTTTTTAAAAAAAAACCATCACATTATGTTAAAAATCCAACAGTTACACGCTTAAACAAAACAAAAATCCAAAACACACCCGCCCGTCGGGCGGATTACGTAACTAGTATATATATATATATATATATGTATATATATATATATATATATATATATATGTATATATATATATGTATATATATATGTATATATATATATATATCCAATCCAACTTAAAAATTACATATACATACCTCTTTTGCTTTAAAATGACATATATATCTGACCGAACTTAAAAATTACTTCCTCTCTCCTAAAAAGAGTGTCCACAAATAAAAAATAAACAAATTATGATATGTGTAATTAATGTTAGTTTTGATTGATAAAAAATTATGTTTACCCTCATAATTAATACTCCCTCCATCCCATAATTATTATCCATTGTTAACTTTTGAAGTCTTTATTTTTCAACTTTAACTTTAAATATTTTTGATTGCGTTATGTAATACTTGATGAAAAATATACTAATGAAAATACATTTAAAATCTCAATTCATTCATATATTTTGCATCAAGTTTTATATAACACAAAAAATATTAGTTAAAGTCAAAGTTGCAACATAAAAACATCAAAAGTCAACATTGGACAATAATTATGGAACGAAAGAAGTATATAAATTAAGGTGAGTAATTAATGTATGTTTTGATTTTAATGATAAAGTAAGAAAATTAGTAATAATTACTATCCAAAAATGGAAACTCGACATTTTTTTATGACAAACGTAAATAGAAAGGTGGACACTTTTTATGAGACAGATGGAGTACATATATATCCAATCTAAGACTTAAAATTATCATTTATGTCCAACAACCGTGTGGAAACCGTAGAGGGGGGTGAATACGTTTCCCTTTAAAAACTTTAAATCTTTTGTATCAATTACCCGATCAAGTTTGACGCAATATGAAGAGTGTCGATAATAGGTTAACAATAGCTAACATATATTCTAACAATATAACAACACATACAATATTTAGTATAAAGAACAGTACACAACCTTAACTAACAATATATACACAACCATTCACACAATCATAAGCACAATGCAAGTATAAAAGTAAAGCGACAAATGTAAAGAAATAAGTAAAGCGAAAGGTAAAAGAAAATGCAAACCGGCACGGTGATTTATAGTGGTTCGGTCACGAAGCTCCTCTTCGCCCTATTCCACTCCCCGAGTATCCAACTCGAGAGTTACTTCACTAATCAACAAGCTCCTTTTCGGCGGAGAAAACCTTATAGCAATGCTTATATTATTCTCCGACACTAAGCTAGATGTTGAGTTCTTCTTCAGGTACAACCAAACCCATTATGTTTTATGGTTGTTGGGAATTTTAGAATTCATGAAGGACTGACATGTGAGTTACAAAACCCATAAATAGAAATGAAGAAAGAAGAAAAAACCCGAGCACGTGATTGAAAGAGCATGAGAAAACAAAGCCGGAGGCATTTTTCATTTTTAATGAGCCGACCCGTACCCATTTAATGGACCAAGTCAGCCCATTAACAATTGAATAACAAAAACATAAGCCTTTTATGAGCTTTGAATCAAAAATTCCAAATCCATATTTTTGTTAAATCAATCCTGGCCCAATTCATAATAAAAAGCCCAAGACCAATCCCTAATACCCGAGCCCAAGTCAACTGATAAATGCCGGGTCAAAATTTACTATTCATTATCCCCTTCTCTTTTATTTTCACATACAACAAATTAACACACAGGGTAAATTCATCCTCTCCACACATACGTCCCATCCTCTTCTAGAAGGCCTATGTGGCAAGTCTGGCATCACTCCATTGACACCTTGGCGATCCTGAGCAATCTTATTGGCTTAGAGGACGTGGAAATGATCTAAAGGCTCAGAGAGATTAGATATGAATCAAGGGGTAGGATTTGATGATTGGGACGCTCCTTTTGCTTATGGATCCTTCTCTCACTGGCTATAAAAGGAGGCTCAATCACACAGTTTAGATAGCTAGCTTTTTTGTTTTAAATATTGTAGCTTAAATTAGTGCTTATTGTCTTTTAAAGTTGTAATTTCCTTTCCAGTATTGTAACTCTTTTAAAGTTAATCAAATATCAGTTTCATTTTAAATTCGTGTTCAAGTTTTATTCAGTTTTATGATATTGCAAATTTTAGCTAAATATGTTGTGTGAAATTACTTAATAAGTTCAAATAAGCTGGTTTACTTTATAAGCTACTACTTAGACAGGTTAGCTACCTAATAGCTAAGCTGAATAAGTCTTTTACTAAAAAATTTACAAAAACCATTTATAAGCTAAGTGGATGATAAGCCAGACTTGGATGGGCTTATGGATTATTACCAGCTTATCTCTGATAAGCCAGAGCTTGTAGAATAGCTCTAAGAGCATGTTAATGTCCTTGTTTTGAGCAAAGGACCAAGTGAGTACTTATTTCCTATTCTTATAGCTTAACCTTTATTTTAGCTATTAGATCTGCTTATTTTGCTTATTATTGCTTATTATTGTTCTTTTAGTGCTTAATCTGTCTTATGCTAGCTTATATGTTTAGATCTTAGTAGCTTATCTAGTATTTTAGTTGTTTGTTCATTTTGAATCAAAAGCTATTTAAAAATAGTCATAATCTGCTTAATCATTTGCTTATTGAATTATGCTTATTTCTCTGATATTATCACTTATAAGTCTTCAAATATATCTTAGCTTAATTTGTTTTCATAGTTTCATGCTTTTTGAGGACTAAATCAGCTTTAATTTGAGCTTTCAAAATTTAAAAGGGTGTTTGTGATAAGCTGTTTAGCAAATGAAATTGTGCGCATGTTGTTTATGGTGATTCATTTAAGTTTCCAAGAGCTCTAATATGGTCTATATGCTAGTTTTCATAAGTTAGAAATAAGCTTTGTTAAGTTTTGAATTTTTGTTTTATCAAAAATCTAAGTCTGCTAGTCCATATGGGTTTCATACAGCTTATTTGTTTAGATTACTTAAAATCCTATTTGAGGTATGATTTTTGTGAGCTAAATGAGTTTTTAATGCATCATTTCAAATCTGTTTTGAGTCAATAAACTTAGGAAAAGTCTTTAGAGGGTTCTTGATCAAAAACAGTCTAGTGGTATTAGTTTATAAGGGTTTGATTTTGCAGATCATTTTGGGGATAGAATTAAGCTAAACTTTGATTGAATTTTGTTTAAATTAGCTTATTATAGTCTTAAGTTCATCTGTTTTGAGTTTTTAGTTGGTCTAAATCCTTTTTGAGTATTAAAATTGAGTCTGCAAGTAGTCCTTTAACATCAAAAAGCCAAAAATATTAGTGTAAAACTGTCATTTTCAAATTACTTTTCTAGCTTATTTCTTAAACTTATTTGTTTAAACCCAGCTTATTTGTGTTCTTTGAGTCAAGTACTTAATCTGTTTTTAGTTCTTATCTTATTACTAGTGCTTATTTGTTCTTAATTTTAGCTTAAAGTTTGGTCATAGTCTTTAAAACCTCTCTTATAGTCAACTGTCTTAAGTGCTTCTAATTGCTTTTCTGCTTATTTAATTTTGCTTATTTTTAATCCTTTGTGCTTATTAAGTATAGGACTAGGTCTGTTTTTAGCTTATTAGTTCTCTTATTTGCTTATTGAGTCTAAAATATCCAAACAGTTTTAGTTAAAAGCATATAAGCATTAAACTAGCAATCTGTCACTCTTAATTAGCTTTTTCCTAGCTTAAAACTAAGTTCTGTCAAAAGTTTTTTTTATAGTTGCTTAATTTTGCTTATTCTTGAGCTTTTTCAAAAAGAAAAAAAACATGTTTTTGCAAAAAGGTAGGTCACAGGACTCGAACCTGTGACCTCCCTCACACAACACACAGACCTTAACCATTACGCCCTTGGGACTTTTTCATTCATACTTTGCACCTTCAATATCATATATGCATTTAGTTTTTAGCTTATCAGCTTATTTCAATTTTCGCAGCTTATTGGCTTTAGCTTATTGAACCGTTTTTCTTGGTAAACCTTAGGAATACCATCTAGTATTTTTTTTTAATCTAAAATTTTAGAATTAAGTTTAGTATTTTTAATTTAATTTTTAGTATTATTTAGTTTAAAAAATAGTTTTAATTAGTTTAAAAATTCAAAAAAATAATTTCTGTGTTTTATAAAATAGTTTAATACTTTTTAGTTTAGAAATTTGCATTTTTGGATTTTAGAGTTTTAAACTTTATGGCCTTGCCGCCTTTTTCTAGCAGAAGCTAAGCGCTTGAAAAGCGTGCTCAGAAAGGTTGCTTCTGTCGGCCTTTATATGCAACAGTCCACCAGTAGCGAAAGATAGGGTTACTGTACATACAAGAGTCTTCCAGTTCTTATGGAAGCTCTTTCTTACCAGTCAAGTAGTACAACAGCTGTATCTGGCTTGATTTTTTAGAAAGAGAACTCTGGTTCCCTCACCTTTTAGCATTCTGGGGCCTTCATATAAATAGAATATAAAAAAAGATATCAAATTAAAGTACCCTTAGAGTAGGTCGAGAGAAAGTCAATATGAGATTTGCGTTGGTTTTTCCAACAAAACAGTGAAAGATGTTGTTTTATCCTTATCCATGGATGGAGTGAATGGGGTCGCATCCGGGTATACGCTGAATTGCCTACATATCTTCTTCAAAAGAATCAGACCATTGTAGTTCAGTTAAAAAGACGTTTCAAAAAAGAAATCCACTAAGCTAGATGTTGAGTTCTTCTTCGGGTATAACCAACCCCGTTATGTTTTATGGCTCAACATAACAAACCTTGTGTTTTATGGCCCAAATGCATAAACCGCGTCGCTTACATTATTTTCCGACACTAAGCTAGTTGTCGAGTCTTAATCTTAGCTAGAACTAATCTACCACTTCACCAATGTATTTTAAGGCCTAAGATACTAACCAACCCACAATCAACCTATCCAAATATATACATCATTTGGATCTACACACTATTAAAGATTGGAAAACATGGACTCGATCTATATGTAACAAATGTTACAAATGGACTAACTAGACTACATAACTTCGGATCTAGAAGATGACCGAAGTTCTTCTCTTGCACTTGAGGAAAGGAGGAAGGGATAGAGGATTTGATCACATTTAAACAAGATTAACCAAGTTGAATGATCAAAGATTTAGTGAGACCTAGAGAGAGAGAACTGAAAGAAAATCGTGCAAAATGGTTGTGAAAATAGTTGGAGGTGACCCGCTATTTTTAGGAGCTGAAAAACAGCCTGTCAGGAAATGACGGTCCCAGATATATTAGGGGGCCGCCGGTATTTAAGGGGGCCGTCAGCCTATTTAAGGGACCGCCCCGACAGACGCTCTTGTTTTTGTCTTTTTGTGGTGAAGGTGAAATCTGGTGAAAGTGACACTTGTTTTAGGGGGGAAATGACCAGATTTTGAAATTCAAAATAATTACCAAATAAAACATTTTTTATAATTCAAAAATAATTTATCTAAATAATTTTTGAGAAATAGTTTTGTTATATTTATAAAAATATAAAGTTTAAGACAAAAACTTATTTCTTTGATCACCCTACAAGTTTAATGTTGTTTGTACATACCTTACGTGATTTATGTCGAGTGCAAACAAATGTTGGTGTTGATGTAGACATACATGATTTACGTCGGATGCAAACAAATATCGGTGTTGATGTAGACTTGAGATGTCGAGAGATGTGGATGCAAGTATGCATTGATAATTTGTGATTACGAGTAACTTGCGCACTTTACGTTACGTATTACTAGCTATATGTTTGTCATCACCAAAACATAAAGAGATCGTATAGATTAAATATCGTAATATTTGCACTATTATATGTGACATTTCATGTCTTTGTGACATTGCCCGGAACATTCAAGAGTGATACTTAATTAAAAGTATTCACAATGATGAATGGAAATCCTACCAGTGCTAACATCAAGCCAACGTTAAATGCATGTCACTAATTTGAAAATGATTATTTAATGATTCATGTTAGTGTTAACTAGAAATCTAAGTGATCTAGTAGTTATTGTGTTCTTTCGGAATTTGTTTTTGAAAAACACAAACAATATTTCCTTGATTTACTCAAGTGATTTGTTGGATTACCAAGGTCTCTTATGATGTCACACGATTGATGGGGGAGATTGTTATTACTCTTACATTGCTTCATTAATGTGTACATTTGGGACTTAGTTGACTTTGATGTATACAACATCCGGGACTTAATTGACTTTGGTGTTATAATTTCAACTTCTACGGGTTGTTTTGTGTGAAGTATGTATAACAACAATAACATCTCTACCTTTCTCAAGCAAGTACATCGTTTCAAATATACACTTCCGCAACTCTGATAAATCAAAGAACTTCCTCAAATCATCAAGCATATGATCAAGTCGAGACTTCTATATGAGGAAGATTGTTAGATGTCAAGAAAAGTATGAGTATGTTGGTTATAAGTTTCAAAAGATAAATCAAGATGAATTCACGATAAAGAATGATGATATGAAAAGATCTCAAAGGCAAAGTCAAAAGGAAAAATGGAAAGATCAAGATCAAGATCACTAGAGCATGATTGGAACAAGACCTCTATTGCATATCAAGAATCAAGACAACGAGCATTAAAGATCAAAGATCAAGGTCACAAGAGAGATCTCAATGATCACCCTTTAGGGGGAGATTGTTAGGAATAGAAAGTGTTGATCATTAATACAATCAAAGAGAGATCTCAATGATTATCCCTTAGAAGGAGATTGTTAGGAATTAAAAAGTAACGATCTTATTAAGATAAAATTCTTGTAATAAACAGATAAATAATAATGTATAATATGTTAGGTGAATGGCTCGTGACTGAAATGTAGTCATGAGACCCGACAAATAACTTTAAAAACTAAGAGACAAGAGCTTGTAGCTCATTCTTATAAAAGGGTATAAATACCCCTCCCTACCTCATTCATGAGGTAAGCAATCAAACATCTCTTCATTTCCCTCCCTCACTTTCTCTCTTTACTTCTCATCTCCTCATCCCTCTTTCTCTTTCTAATTTCTATAAACACATACAAACACCTAAACACACACTCTATTGCTTATTCGATCCTAAAATCGAGACCTAACAAACCCTGTCAAGGAGATTCTTTTAAATTGAATCTACCTGATCACAAGTACAGTTTTATATACTGTGGAACGGTCCTCACGGGACCAGAGGTTAACGTTACCTAACTTTGACAAATAACAAAGACATGATTCGTCCATATCTCTTATTCTTTCTAACCTATACATGCAGGTAATAACGTTGGTGTTTGCCTCAGTTCCAGTGTCGTCAAGACCACGTGCTTATACTTTAAGCTCAAGGATATATTCAAGGCATCAATCAATGAATTGAAAAAAGCTATGAACATTCAAGATACACTTTCGCACGCTCTGATAAACAAGATTTTCCTCAAAGAACATCGAGTATATGATTTCAAGCAGATCAAGTTAAAGATCTATTTTGAGGGAGATTGTTATCTTTCAAGTGATGTCTAAGTATGAGTATGTTGGTTAAGAAGTCGTTCACACCAAGCAGTATCCGAGATTATCTCAAGGCTAAAGATCAAGATATCAAGTTAAAGTCAAAGATATCAAGATAAAGATCAAGATCCAAGATCACAAGCATGCAAAAGAAACTTCAAAAAAATTCCCAAGGATACAAGTATCCAAGATCCACGACGTCACAAAAAGTGAAGCCATAAGTGCAATGATCACCCCTTAGGGGGAGATTGTTATCATTGTTTTTAGTAAAGTGATGGTTATTATTTATTACCGAACATTGTATAGGAAAATATTAGTTTACGGGGATTGTTTAAGCTAATTGGGCCTAAGTTACGGGCTTAAAGCCCATTAGTCACTTTGTATTCGACCCAATAAAGCCTTAGAAAGCCCAAGATGGGCTGGCCCTTTCTAGGGTATAAATACCCCTTCCTAGCTTGTTAAGAAGGGTGTTGGTTCATTACTCTTCTATGCGAATCATACCATTTTCTCTCTTCCTCTTTCTCTCTCTAAAACCCTCTTTCTCTCTCTAGAATTCTAGTATTTTCGTGTATGTGTGTGAGATTATATAGTCTTACATAAGAATTCTTGAGAAATTATATCCTTTGTTATTGAATTCCACTCTGGATATGGTTGTCCAAACCAATTATCCATTATTTTGTTAATTGGGAGGTGTGTGGCCTTTAAAAATATTGAGGTGTAAGTTATTTCATCACGTGATTGGCACATTCTAACCAAACCGATGTTTAAAATGCTAGCCACCAAGTCACCAACCTCCTTCTCCATTATCTCAAAAAGCTGATGAGCATAAAATAACAGTAGGATTCTAATGGTTTAATCATGTGCAATGACGAAGCTAGGATTTTATGACAGGGTGAGCCAATATGAATGTGTTTTTGAGAAAAGTAGTTGTATAAGTTGGGTAAACTTAATAACAAATATCAACATTCAACGGTATTATAACCTTAAGATTTATGAATTATGCTGCTTAACAATTCCTATCCTATGTTTCAAAGCAGTAAAAGTTTTAAAGCCTAACCAACCATATATTTCACCCCACACCAATCAAACTTAAGTAATTTTTATTTTCTATGAATTGCAATAATTATCAATAGTAAGCAATTTGGACGGGATGATCTTTCGATTTATGGGTGAGCCAAATATAAAATAAGTGAATAAACATATCATATTATCATGATTCATTTGCATAATACTAGTAACCAAAATATTTTTTGGGTGGGCTTTGGCCAACCCCAAACATAACATAGATCCGTCCCTGATCATGTAAATCTATTTCGTGTTGCTATCTTTAAAATCTAAACACACTAGTACAAAAACTGGTTTTGGTCACACATGGGCAAAATGGAACGGCCACACATTCACATATTTATGTGACCAAAGGTACCAAAAAAGACACCATTTTCTAATTAGTCACACATGAACATTTTTATCGTGTGACCATTAGAACCGTATTGCTACACATTCGAACATCATGTGGCTAAAAGTAACTGGTAACATTATTTGGTTACATATGAATTTAGAACGTGAGACCAATACAAGTAAGCTTGAAGCATTAGTTACGATATACGTATAAATAGTGAAAAATATTTGTCACACACTTGAACAATGTGACTAAATGGCATATATGGTCACACTTATTAACACTTTTGGTCACTTTATGCTTAGTTGTATGTGACTAAATACCCAAAAAAAACATGCTTTGTGTGGCTAAATATTACAAATGGTCACACAAACTTCAAATTCATATGGTAATTGGATGATCAATAGTCACACAAAATACACATTTCTTCAATTTAAACACCATATGGTCACACTTATTAACACTTTTGGTCACTTTATGCTTAGTTGTATGTGACTAAATACCCAAAACAAACATGCTTTGTGTGGCTAAATATTACAAAAGGTCACACAAACATCAAATTTATGTGGCCATTTGATGATCAATAGTCACACAAAATAGACATTTCGTCACTTTAAACACTATATGGTCACACTTATTAACACTTTTGGTCACTTTATGCTTAGTTGTATGTGACTAAATACCCAAAACAAACATGCTTTGTGTGGCTAAATATTACAAAAGGTCACACAAACTTCAAATTCATGTGGCCATTGGATGATCAATAGTCACACAAAATACACATTTCTTCAATTTAAACACCATATGGTCACACTTATTAACACTTTTGGCCACTTTATGCTTAATTGTATGTGACTAAACACCCAAAAAAACATGCTTTGTGTGACTAAATATTACAAATGGCCACACAAACATAAAATTCATGTGGCCATTGGATGATCAATAGTCACACAAAATACACATTTCTTCAATTTAAACACCATATGGTCACACTTATTAACACTTTTGGTCACTTTATGCTTAGTTGTATGTGACTAAATACCCAAAACAAACATGCTTTGTGTGGCTAAATATTACAAAAGGTCACACAAACACACCCCAGCAAGAATCGAACCCGCGACCTCCCTTACAGAAGTCAAGCGGGTTACCATCTTGCCAGAGCAACCTATACGTTAATTGAATGCATTTCTGTTTTAATATAGAAGTTTAAGTTTCATTGTTGTTGGCTAGTAGCTAAAAAATGCTTATAAAAAAGGATGTTACACCCCAGCAGGAATCGAACCCGCGACCTCCCTTACCGAAGTCAAGCGGGTTACCATCTTGCCAGAGTAACCTATTCGTTAATGTTATGCATTTCCTGTTTAATATAGAAGTTTAAGCTTCATTGTTTTTGGCCTAAGTAGCTAAAGAGTTGCTTATAGAAACTGCTTATTAAACCCGGGCTTTCTCTCACCTCTGCTTATTTTTAGCTGTTTCACTTTTAATAGGTTTAAATAATTACAACTAGCATATTTAACTTATCATTAGCAGTATTAAGTAGCCTAGCAGTATTAAGTACTTTAACCAGTTCTAAACATCATAACTAACACCTGAACTTTAATAAACATCATAACTTTCATTAATTAGGATTATCCAGCAAAACTTCTATACATCCCATAACCTTAATTCACAGACACAAACTGAACATTATTAACACTAAACAACCCTTACATCTGACCCACAAAACAAAAGAGCAAACCGCCTTCCTTGACCATAAGAGCAGGCTTTATATCTAACACTAAACAACCCTTACTTCTTTAGCTGGTTCTTCATATTTGTTGTTTGATGAATTTAATAAGCTCCAGTGCCATAGTACTGTCATCTTCACTTTCCAATTTCAACTCCAACATCTGCAACAACACTTTCTTCATCAAAGGGTACTTCTTCTCAACTAGCATGTGAATGACCATTTCAGTGTCAGTCTCCAGAGTATGAACACCAGTTGATTTATGTAACTTCCAGCTCACAATATTCCACTTCTCTTGAGATTTCCCGAAATCACTTCTTCATTTGATGGAACATGTTGTCCAAATCTCCCCAAAGTATTAAATCAAATCCTTTAGGCATCTTATCTTGATATTTATCAATCACTAGCTGGTATAGAGCAGACAAATCATCTCTGACAATACACTAAAGTACCTTTTTCTTCCATTTAATCTAGTGACTACATTCATATTGATCTCCTCTAGAACCTCAACTTCAACTGTATATGTTTCGGTCAATAATATTCAGAGTTCCATGCAATGATTGGAGACCTTTGATCAAGTATCTCATAGTCTACTTCCTTGTGCTCATCAAAAGCAATGATAAAAAACATACTCAACTCCTTTTTTTCTTTCTCATACTCTTCATCCTCCTTAGCAGTTGATTGACCCAACTTCCTCTTCCTAGCCATTGATTGACCTAACTTCCTCTTCCTAGCCATTGATTTTTGTCTCCCTGACTTCTTAATTGGCTGCTCAATCTCCTCCTGCTTAGGAGCTGTTGGTTCCTTTACTGGCTCCTCTGTAACTGGAACCTCCTTAACTTCAGTAGTCTTTTGTTTCTTGGAAGTATCAGACTAACGTTTTGGTCTAAGCCTTTTCACTCTTTCTTCAGCTCCTATAGGTACAAAGTTTGCTATACTTCTGACCATCCTCTTATATTTTGCCTTGATCTCTTCATCAGATAACTTCTTCAATTGTGCAGAAGTCCATAATCCTTGATGCTTCAGATAGTTAGACATGTAGGTTCTTTGTTGAGTTTGTGTCATAGGCCTGTTTCTCCTTGCCTGAGCTCTCTGTTCAGCAAAGAACTTCTTTCTCTGATTTAGTAAGTTCACCATCCTTGTTGCAAAGTCTTCTCCAGGCTCATTTTCTCCTAGAAGAATCTTGGACAATTCTGCATTTGACTCAACGTTAGCCCTAATGATGTCCCAATCCTCCTCAGTGTAATACTTAGCTGATTCTAGCACTTCAGCTTGTCTTTTCTTTTGTTGCTCAGTCATTTCTTCCTCCTCTTGCATTCTTTGAGCCAACAAACGATCTAAATGTATTAGTTCTGCATGCTCTGCTTCTTGTTCAGCTTGTAATCTCATGGCTTCCTCTAATCCAGCTCTTTCATCATCTAGCTATTTTTGAGTTTTCTTTGGAGGGGGAACATCTTCTTCAACCATTAGAGCTTTGCCTTCTCTTTGTTCCTTAGCAGATTCTTCCACATCTTAAAAAACAATTGATTTTGCCTTTGATGTATCACTCATCTGCACAAGGGTAGCTGCAACTGTAACATCATCATCTTTAAGAAGTGTTGTTGTAGTTGTTGTTGGAGGTGTTTTTGGTTCAATAGTACTAACAGATACATCAGCATTAACTACTTCTGTAGCAGCAATAACCACTTGCTCTGCATCTCCTTAAACATGTGTTATACCTTCATCCCTAACAACATCAAACCCAACATCAAAGTCATCTTCTTCAGATATTAACCTTGCGTTCAAATTCCTCCCATGTTTGGATGCATCCTCCTTATCCAAACTTCTTCTTTTGGAAGTACCCATCTTGAAGAGTTTTAACCCTTGAGTTCTTGATCTTTTCCTCTTTTCCAACTTCTTGACTCTCTTCTTTAAGATAGCAATCTCCTTTGCTTAAGCAGTCATTGCCTTCTCCAGATCAAGAACCCTGTTTGACAATTTTCTGCCTTTCCTATGTGTTTAAGTCTTTTGTAGTTGTAATGATGATGGAATATCAGATAACTGTTCTTCATGAAAGGATTGATCAGGGGAAGGTGTTGGTTGGGGTTTAGAGGGTTGTCCTAAACTTTCACCCTCTTCTGCATGAATTGCCAACATATATTGAAACAAAGGTGTGTTTTTGCCTAAAAAATCTTTGCCTTTCCTTCTTATGTTTGCAAAAACCTTTTTAGTAAGAAAATGTTGTTTTTAAACGCCTTTAAGTACATAAAGATTTTTAATTTGATTGTTCAAAAATAGTTGTAAAAACCTTGGATACATCAAAATTTTTTTAGATTTAGGATCCAAATTCCTCAACATACCATCAAAAATTAATTTTGAGAAATTAAACTTTTAACCCTTAGCTAAACAAATAACTGCTGATGCTATATTTGTTTAAAAATCATCCCAAGCAGTTGATTTTGAACTCAAGCAATGTAGGATGGTATGTATAAGATACTTCCAGTGAGGGGAAAATAAAGCCTTTTCAAAAGAAAGTTTATCAGAATCTCTTTCATATCCCATCAATGCAAGGTTTTCAAAAATCTTAAACATTTGTTAACAAGGTAGACCATCATCATCCATTAAACTAAAGATCACCTCCTACTGATGTTCTGTTACTAACTACACTCTTGCCAGCAACCTTGGCATATATTTGTGTTTCATTATTAGCTATTTTGGTCTTTACAGTAGACCAAAACTGCTTAATGTTAGAAACATATACAGTGGGATTTATAGTTAATGAATATCTGATAGAGCTAGCATTCAAGAAGTCTACTATGTCTGCAAAATCATCATTCCCTTCTGTTTTTGTCAAAACGCAACCAGTATTGTGTTTGGTTTTCAAATTCCAAGTCTCCATTGAAGATTATATTGGTATGTAGTCCCCTGCAGGTCACCCCATCGTTAGTTTAAGGGTCCGGTGAACAAAAATCAATATAAACTCAAAGTATAAGAACAGATTCTGGTAACTTGACATTTACTTTAAGAACAATTTTTATTCCCCTTAAAGTCCTTAAACTTATCATTACTTAAGAACAATTTTAGTTTGCAATTAATATAATGGTTGAGGCCTATTTTCCCCTTATAAATATCACCATACATGAACCCTAATTTCATTTCCTTTAACAGATTTATGAAGAGGATTGACTTAGTAGCAGTAGACAGTGAGATGATCGAATGATTGCCCAAAGGAGGATACAAAGGGGAAGGGTAAAAACAAAAGGGGGGAGAAGATGAAAGAGAAAGCTGTCAACCATATGATAGCATAGATAATAATTCTTTTACAGCATAATCAAAAACATTTTTCATAAGAGAAATCATAAACATAGAATTTTTTTAGAACTATGATGTACAAAATTTAAGGAACATAAGATAAGAATACTTACATGGTGGACGGGAAGAGTGTGGTCTATGACGAGAGAGTCACAGCGACAACGTGAAAAGAGTTGTGGTGGTGACGGGATTTGTGGTGAGATGAGAGGGAGTTGTGGCACGGTTATTTTGGCCTATTGATCTTCCAGGAGGAGTTGTTTCTGTGCTTAATTTGGTATAGGATTCAAGAAATTTTTGGGGGAATACATTGTCACGAATTTTACGAAATATTTCACGACAATATCGGAGGAAAATACCTTTAGCCACGATAATATAGCAAAGGTTGAAAAAACTCTTCTATACTCCCGCCAAATACTCCCGCCAAAAACTCTTCTATAGCATAAAAGCATATATTATCACAACCACAAACATATCACACACTCTTACCATCACAACCATAAAAAGATGGTGAAGATGGTGCCATTTGAAGCTTTTGCGTGTAGTTGTGGAGAAGGAGATGTAGTTCTCTGACAATCGTATAAACCTGAGAGTTATGGTAAACTATACTATGCATGTCCAAAATCAAAGGTAAACAATCACATGTTTTTTATTTGTGTAATATATAAATATCACGGTTAGTTGTTAAAATAATTACGTGGAAAGATAAGTGTACTAAAGGCAACATTAGATATGCATATGCATCCAGAACAACACACAGTTAATTCGGCTACACTACTTCACGAAGTTCTCAATGAAATGGAAAAACTTAATTTGGAGTAGTTTGTCATGTGCAATGTAATTCTTATGATTTGGAGTAGTTGGTCATGGGTCATGTGCATTAGGTTATCACTTGTCACATTCATTAATGGGTATTTGACATCATATGGGTCATGTGCATTGGGTTGTAGTTGCTTAGAGTGTCATGTTATGACACATCCATGACTAGTGACAATGGGTAATTAACATGGTCATCGGTCATGTGCATTGGGTTGTAGTTGCTTAGAGTGTCATGTTATGACACATCCATGACTGGTGACAAATGGTAATTTAACCCGGTCATGGGTCATGTGCATTGGGTTGTAGTGGAATATAGCTAGTGTAATGGACACCACGCTTGACCGGTGATAATTGACTAATTTTATGGTTCATGTCATGTGCACTAGGTTTATCACAAGTCCCATTCTATTAATGGTTATTTGACATCCATATGGGTCATGTGCATTGTTTAGTATTGCTTGAGTGTCAGTTACCGACCACATCCATGAGTGGTGACAATATGTAATTAACATGGTCCATGGTCATGTGCAATGGGTATGTAGTTTGCTTAGAGTTCATGTTTAAGACACATCCATGACTGGTGACAATGGGTAATTAACATGGGTCATGGGTCATGTGCATTGGGGTGGTAGTGGATTATAGCTAGTGTAATGGAACCCATGCATGACCGGTGATAATGACTAATTCATATGGGTCATGGGTCATGTGCATTAGGTCACATTCATTAATAGGTATTTGACCATGCATAAGTCCATATGCATTAGGTTTAGTGTGCTTAAAGTTGTCATGTTACGATACATCCATGACTAGGTGATAATCGGGTAATTAACATGGTTGATGGGATCACATGTGCATTGGTTGATGTTACGACACATCCATGACTGGTGACAATGGGTAATTAACATGGCCATGGGTAATGTGCATTGGGTTGTAGTGGATTATAGCTTCATGTTACGACACATAAATGACTGGTGACAATAGGTAATTAACATGGGTCATGGGTCATGTGCATTAGGTCACATTCATTAATAGGTATTTGACATCATATAGGTCATATGCATTGGGTTGTAGTTGCTTATAGTGTCATGTTACGACACATCCATGACTAGTGACAATGGGTAATTACCATGGTCACGGGTCATGTGCATTGGGTTGTAGTGGATTTTAGCTTCATGTTACGACACATCCATGACTGGTGACAATAGGTAATTAACATGGGTCATGGGTCATGTGCATTGGGTTGTAGTGGATTATAGCTTCATGTTACGACACATCCATGACTGGTGACAATAGGTAATTAACATGGGTCATGGGTCATGTGCATTGGGTGGTAGTGGATTATAGCTAGTGTAATGGAACCCATGCATGACCGGTGATAATGACTAATTCATATGGGTCATAGGTCATGTGTATTAGGTTATCACTGGTCACATTCATTAATGGGTATTTGACATCATATGGGTCATATGCATTGGGTGTTCACGTGGCAATTCGGTTCAGTTTGTTGGTAACAATCATCTATAATATGTATGGTTCGGTTCGGTTAACCGCATACATATAAAACTAACAACCGTAATCGAACCATTGAAGCTTTTTATTTTGTTTATGAAGTTTTTAAGTTGCAAGTTGTAATCCTGGATAATAATGAGCACTTTTTTGAACACCCTAAAATCGTCGCGGCGAAATGTGTCCAGGGGCGTTACTTCATAATACACAACGCTAGATACAAGAGAACGACCTCTAAATGTGTCGTTTGAAAAGTAATCTCGTTGATTTCCTTAAAATTGATATAACATTTGTCCTATAATTGTAGCACAATGAAAAGCTTAAAAGCGATATAACGAGATTTGATCATTTGTATAGAAATAGAAATCCATGAATGAAATCTTGTCATTTTATACTCCAATGCACATCAGATAATCCAAGCATCTAATTCACCTGAGAAAAACATGCTTAAAACAGTCAACATAAAGTTGTGAGATTACCATAGTTAGTTTAAGTATGAATGTAAATTCCAATGAAAGTATTTGCCACGTGTCATCACGGTACGCAAGTTAAAACATTTAGTGACTACAATCATAAAATGAATTGTATGACCATTTCCAACAACCCTTTTAATAGTCTCAAAGTTGTAAATGCATAATGTTGACATCAAGAGTTTTGTAAATTATGCCTGACTATTTCAATCCTTAAATAGTCAAAATTATAAATATCTGTATCAAATCAAAGATTTGAAATATGCATGATATAGTAACCAATACAATATCATTCAATTGGGATTATGATTACACACCTAAGTTCAGTAAACGCGACGTAACCTATTTGTATGCCACTTTATTCAGGCCCAGTAAGAATGTACCCATCATAGGTGTTCCTCCAAGGAACACCGGGCAGTAAAAAAAGAATAGTTCCATTCGTGGAGGTTCCCTCCAAGAACACCCCGAGCATAAATGAAATGATATTTACTACCCATCATAGGTGTCCCCTCCAAGGACACCCGGAGATTTCTAAAAATAAATGTGAGTTATAGTTACCCCCGCAGTGCGCCAATCCAAGTCGTAATCCGACATGGTATAAACGTTCGTTCCGAGTGATAGCTAGTCACAACCGAATGGTGAATGTCAATCCAAATAGATCTATCTTATAACATTCACGCCTACCCTCTGAGTTAATTGAGATCATACAACTTAAGACTAACCAAAATCATAAAAGTATAGTATGTGTTTACGTTCAAAAATTAAACCAAGTATATGTATCTCCTCGCGAGATTATAAATGAGTATGTAAACCAAACATTAACAACCCATGTAAATGCATTTATAAACAACAAGTTCTTCAACACCACCAAAAATATATGTAAATACGTGGGGTGTTTTAAAATTATAAAAACTCACCTTGATCAAAGACACGATACAAATAATCCAAATAAATCACAACCGAATCTGCAACGATCTCGACCACGACCTATAATTATGTTGCTCGATTATAACACGTATTAAATACGATCAACGATGCGTACATCGTAACGACAAAATCATACATATTTTTATTTGCATACATACATACATACATGTGATGAGAAATCCACTTGCGCGTCTTTAAACCTTAACACTTAGTATAATATATGTATATATACTATTTTCCGTCCAATCATAACTTATCTCAAATATTTACAGAAAGTTACTATTTTTAGGACTTTCGCTTTTTTTGAACCTAACAATGTCATTAAAATAATTAATTGAAATAATATATTAACCGACCTTATTTTATCACTCAAAATCGTACTCATAATGTATTAATATTAGTTAAAATATCCGTTGACTTTTACGTTGACCTTTAGTTTTGACAACCTAAATCTTACGCTTTTAAAACTTGACAAGCCCTTCGCAACAAAGAAATACGTCATTACGAACGACTTTCGAGTTTCGCGTAAGGGCCCGAAACGGACTCGATAAGTGCTCAAATCCATTTAATAATAAATCTGTCAGATTTTAATATATATTAAAAAATGAACCTATTTTTCTACTAAAGGGTATAATATCGATTCACTCCATTATCTTCGTTATTGCGAGTTAGAAGTTCCCGTTTTATAACAAACTTCCTTAAACATATAATTTTGTTATATAATTGAAAACACAAAATCTGACTTTTCAAAATCTCGAACCCCGAATCCGCGAGTTCCTTTTTCAGATCTAAATTATCCGTTTACAAAAGCTCAAGAACCTTATTTGACACCAAAAACTCATCTAACAATATCTATAAGCGGCTTATAATATCATATCAAAATATCCCGCTTTAATATCACTAATATATTATCTAGACGCCTTGCAAGTTTCAATAGATTTCTTCACTTCATATCAATCCCGCTTTAATATCAATAATATATTATCTAGACGCCGCAAGTTTCAATAGATTTCATCACATATAATTAATCGATCAAATAAATGAAACAATCGCAATACTTTTGTGGTGCAAAACCAAACTCACCCTTTTGTGTTGCAAAACCAAACACACCCATTTCGGTGTTTATCCCAAATCCAAACGCACCCTTTCATAAAAACTCAAACGCACCCGTGTGTGGTTTAGAACAACCAAACACCCCCTCCTGGGTGTTAACGACAGCCAAACGCACCCTTTGGCTGTGAACGACAGCCAAACGCACCCCTTGGGTGTTAACGACAGCCCAACGCACCCTTTGACTGTTAACCACAAACCCGACACACCCTTTGGCTGTGAACAAACCAAACACACCCCTTTGGGCTGTTTCGCAGCCAACCCAAACAAACGCACCCTCGTGGCTGATTATCAAACCAAACGAACCCTTGTGGGTCGTTTACCAAAACCAAACGCACCCGTGGCTGTGAACCCACAACTCGACGCACCCCTTGGTTGTTACCACCAACCCGACGCATCCCCCTTGGCTGTGAACCCATCCGCACCCCCCCCCCCTTTGGTCGTGACAGCAACCCAAGCGCACCCTCAAGGTGGTAGCTGCCACCCAAACGCGTCCTACCTGTGGTGGTTTACCACCGAAACAACACACCCCCTTGCGGTGATAAACCACGAAACCAAACGCACCCTTGTTGGTTTTTAGATAAGCCAAACGCACACCATGGTGGTGGCTGTGGTGTCGTGGGATGGTGGTCACGGTGGTGGTGGGTTCAGTGGTGGTGAGGAGGTGGAGATGGCGCGTGGTAGCGCGTGGTGGTGGGGATCGGGTAGATCGGGCGATGGGGAACACTTTTGGACTTGGCCGGAATACTCGCCGGAAAAGTTTTCCGGCGGCGGTTGGCCGGAGCGGCGGTGGCGGTGGAACTCGCCGGAAAATGGGGAGAGAGAGGGAGACATTTATATATGTGTGTGTTTTTATAGAAATGAAATGAAAAACTTTTATATCTTTTATATATATACTAAAAGTTTTAAAGAAAAGTGACTAGTTCAAATAGTCTAGGGTCATTTATATAAATATTTCACAGGGACCAAAAGTGTAAATTTTGGTAATTAATGGTTCGGGACTCGTTTGGACGACTTAACGGACGATTCAAAACACGATACTTGCGCCATTGTTTTCCAAATTGTTTTTCCCATAAAAACGAGTATTCACTCGACTAATTTTCATAAACGTTTTATAAAATTTATCTAAAACGATTATTATTTATTTGTATATTTCCGATAAACTTTGTCCGTAAAATAATATTTTACTCGAATATTTGCATCTTCAACAAACGTTACTGAATAAAATGATGACTAACTTATTAAATATTTTTATTTAATAACAAGTTTTAATTAAATATTATTTAATTATTTTCCTGTCGGTACACATTGTTCTTGATTCTAAAATCTTGCAAGGGCATTTCAGTCACTTTCTGTCTGTTTTCAGGTCTCGGGCAAAACTAAAAAGTTGTCTGGAATATCGTATTACATCAAATTACTTTAGAGTCCGAGTTGTGAAAACGTGATTTAGTGGCTCGTTTTTGATAAATCAACTTAGGAATAACATATATCTCTTTTAAATATGTTCAGAAATTACTGGTTACGCGGTAATCGCTTTTATGTGACAATAAAAGGCCAAAAGTCAAAAAGTCAAATCGAACCTGAAAAGTCAAAGGTTAAAATAGTCCTTTAAAATTCTAAAAATTACCGGATGTTACAGTACCTACCCCTTAAAGAAATCTCGTCCCGAGATTAAATTTGTATTAACCGTTTGTGTAACCAAGAAAAGATTTAAGATTTAATAAACCAGTTCTAAACAAAACGCTGATAACTTTATTCAGCAAAAATTCGGTGTTTCGACACTTCTCAATGTACCAGAAATTTTGGCTAGGTTTGACCAGGATATTTAATCCGTCAAAATGGGTATCTTAAAAAAAATCATTATAGGTCTTATGACTCAATGCTGTTATATCTCTCCCCTGGGTTGCGTTCGTTTGAAATCCCACGTATATTGTATTATTGTGATTTAAATTCAGAATGTCACCGACGAGAACCGCTGCATCCACCATGCCTACGACCGCTTGCTCTGAATAAGTATTGCAGGAATCTCCACACCTAAAGGATGTAAGTATTCAACTTACTTGGTAGTACTAGGATGTATTGCGACCTAAGTCTCCGTACTAGTGGCCCGAAATGAATAGTTCGCCTAGATGTTTCATCGATAAGTGTTTATCTGGATTAAGGGGGTTGCATTACCTATTGGATAAAGTTGTACAAGTCGGGACCGCTTCAGGACCCAACAACAGCAACCCTAACGACAATAAATATAACAAACGGTGATGGGATGTTGTACTCAGTCTGTTAGCTCCACAGACAGTTCACGATTGCAAGGATTTGCAATGGCAAAAGTAATAACTTAAGAATGCTCATAATGCTGAGGGAACCGTAAACAAGAGTTGATGGGACAATAATGCTTCATAAACCCAAAAAGCACTCCCAAATGATTGCTAAAAAGTGACAATTGATAAAATCTCGAGTGGAAGCAGCATATATACCGATGACAGTAAGTTAACGTTTGCACAACTAGTTATGTGATGCATAGGAGGATTTGTTGCGATGGCCAAGAATCAAGTGTTTTTTTATCCAAAGGTACATACATTGTAATATACTACAGATATATAAATCTTCATATTTAATTCAGATGTTTACTAACACGCGGCTTTTGTTTCCTTCAGGCAACACCACCAAGTACCATACAAATGATCACTGTTGAGAACAAAGTTGCACCTAAAGTACCAACGAAGTGCAAAAACTTCTACGTCTCTAGTGATGCCATGGAAAATGAAGCTAATAAGAAGAGGAGTCAGAAGGCCTTAGTTTATTAAGAAGTTTAGTATATACGACATAAATACACATGTAATCATCTTATGTAAACACACAAAAACACAATCAATAATAAATCTCTATTGTCTTTCATATATCCAAGGAAAATTGCAGGTGTGGCGCGTGGTTCAAGTTTGTGATTGGTGTTGATGTAGGGATAGCAAAGACAACCAAAAACACGAAGATCCGCATAGTTAGGTTGTGTCTTGAAAAGACGGGTGTGAGGGATGTCATTATATATTGCGCTGGAGGGTAAAAGATTTAAGAGATATGCAGCCATGTAAAGTGCTTCAACCCAAAAAGTGGGTGGTAAGTGTGCTTGAAAGAGTAAGGTACGGATGAGGTTGTTAATGGGAAAACGTATCATTCTTTAGATTTGCCATTTTGTTGTGAAGTTTATGGCAAAGAAGCGAATGGTAATAACCATTTGACCGCAAAATAATTGGTGTAGGGCATGTTGTCAAACTCAGCCTGCCATGATCACATTGCACCGATTTAAATGTCAGTTTGAATGGTTCTTGACAAAATCAACGAAAATGAATAAATATAGACAATGCATCAGATTTATTTCTTAAAGGATAAACCCATAAATAATGTGAAAAATGATCAAGAAATAAAACATAATATTTAATACCTGAAACACTCGTAATTGGAGATGTCCATAGATCTGAATGAATAATATCAAAAGGAGACTTAACAATCGTTTTTGAGAGTGAAAAAGGGAGTCGCACGTGTTTGCCAAGCTGACACGCATGACAAAGCACACGGAGACTTCGTTAATACATGAAAATTAAATTATTATAAACTAAAGAACGAAACACGACACTTCTATTATTACCAGTCGTTGGTAGCACGTTTGCTGACACCATTCCAGAAAATCTTGAGGGTAGGATAAAGACGTGACCCGGGTAGAAGATACACGACCGTGCTATCACATCGAGGAGAATTTGACGAGTCCAGAAATCCTTTACAGAAAAACCAAACTCATCAAATTCAATAGTACATTTATTTTCACGAACAAATTGACGCACATAAATCAAATTTTTGACAATATTGGGTGTTAGACAGGACATTATTAAGTGAGTGGGCGGTATGGAGTAGTAACGAGCTATGGCCCGGTGTTGGTGACGGTAAAGATTTCCCGTCACCAACAGGACAGATGGATACAATACAAGAATAAAATATAGTACTAAGGTTATGAGCAGAAGAGTTAAGATGAGATGACGCACCCGTATCCATATGCCAGTTTGCATTGGCGGGATCCTGTAGTGTCATAGTATTGAAAGCAGTGGGTACAAACCGTTTCTTGACCTGTATTGCTCGATGATTACCTAGTAAATTTGATACAGCATTGGTAAAATAGAGCCTTGTTGATTGGAGTTAGCCTATGAGTGTCATAAGTTGTTGGGCCGAAGGCTGAGCAGGAACAATACGCTGACCCGAGTTGTTGAACCCAATAGGAGTGCGTGGAATGCTTATGGTAGATAACCCATATTGGGCAAGTAAAGTGTTTTGAGCTTGGAGAAGAGATAAAAGTTGTTGTTGGGCTGCCAAATCAAGTCCCCTATTACCAAAACCAATTCCAGTATCATGTTGGAGGGTGTTTTTTACGTGTGTTTATATTTGAACGAAGTGAGCGTGTACCTGCAAACGAGACGAATCATGTATGTACCTGCAGGTGGCACACCAACAACAAACACCTCAACCAAAGTTTCAACAGACCTCGGTCTTGTTATTATTATGATTATGCACAGTTCCTTGTTGGTGCGGGTGTCTGAACAACGATCGGTGTCTCCGGTTTAACAGAACTTGAAGAGGCACTAGAGTTAGTGCTTACTGACAATGAAGGAGACTTATTCCGAATCCGCATCTCCTTAGGTAAAAGAGAAAACCATTTGAACGCACGGTGGAGAGGTCGGGAACGGTACCTTGTGACTATGATTGAGCAAGGCTTCAACTTGTCGCTTAAGCCATTGATTGCATAGGTAACAACGTCGTCTTGGCTAACATCCGAACCAAGATCATTGAGTAATGGTGAACGCTGGAGTCAATGTGTCGAGAAGTACATCGTCGGCTTGTGTCACTACCATTAGGATCATACGTAACTCGCCTTTTAAAGCAACCATGTGTTCCTTTTGTTGTCTTGAAAGGATTCTTCAATGGTGTCCCAATGCGTCTTTGATCTATTTAGGCTAAGCTTTTATCAACCGTTTGCATAGTTGAAGAAAATGTAAGAAAGATCGACGATTTAACGATGGAATCGACTGTGATTCCCCAATCGTCCGAGGGTATTGTGGAGTGGATGACTGTGTGACTTGAGCCTTCGATGTTGTTTGAGGACCACCAAAGTTACTACAATGGCCTTAATGAAGAAGTAACCGCCACACGTAAGTTTTGATTCGAGCGAGATCCAATTTTTCTAGTACAAGAGTGTTGATGTTTTGTACCGCATATAGTTTTTCAACCAAGGTGAGAGTAGGAGGTGCGGATGGTTGATCAGGGTTGGTCATGGTGTGTGATCGAATGTTAAATCGATAGGGATAGGATGTGCAGTCGACTGTTAAGGTCGAGTGTAGGTGCTCGGGTTTTGCTTTTGTTTTTAGGGTTTGGGATCAGCTATTTGAGCCTCTGTACATGAAAGGTTGTGTATTTTCTGTGTCATAATGAGTTACAATGATATGTTTATATAAGCTAGATAATAGGCATACACATAATACAAAGATAAATATGCCTTTGGGCCATGAAGACTAATCCGCTAACAGGTTTGAGCGATTTTGAAGTAAAATACCTTGGAGGGTTGTTCCTCCTTATCATTTTTGGTGACTTTAAAACCGCTAATAAAGCAATCTCTAATACCGCCTTCCTCTCAATTTTCAAATCAATCTCTTTTTGGAATAATGATCTCCATATACCCAACCTGGATCAAAATTTTGGGTTTGCCTCCTTCACTTTGGTCTACGGAACAATTCTTAGCCATTGCCAAAAACTGGGGGGATGTACTTATCCCAGATGATTGCAACCCAAGACGTTTCAATAGGTCTTTCGAAAAAGTATGTATTCTAACGCCTCATGTAGGGCATGTTAATGATACGGTAGGCATCCTAGTGGGCAAAAACTTAGTTTCTATTCAGGTTTTTGAAACCACACTCCCAACATATTAAACCCAACCCACCAAAAGCCCACGCTGGGAGAGGTCCCCTTCCTAATAGGCCAAATACACCTGAGCCATCACTCTCTCCACAACCCAAAAAACCTCTGCAAACTTACACTAGACGTCGCTCCATCTCTGTCCCTCCTTCCACCAGGAAAAAAAGGTTTATGTCTCTTAAACTCTTTGACCCCCTTAATGGGATTAATTCTAAACCAATCAGAAACAAAAGGAAAAATCATAAAAATCAAGTCAATTGTTGCACCCGATCGCAACCAAAGTCAAAACCATCAATTGTTGCTTCCCCTGAGGTTAAGGTGCTCTCGGATTCAGTCTCTCTCATTAGGAGATGCAATATGCGTATACTTTCAAAACCGACCAACTCGATTAATTGAGGTTGACAAGATCGTTGACTTAGGCAACGAGCTCGGTTTCGATATGAATGGAAAGAACAATGATGTAGCACATGTTCTTTCCAATGGAGATCAAGTTGTTAATCAATCAATGTCCTCTCTCTCAATGTTAGAGGGGTGGGCGAGGACCACAAGAGAATTTGGGTAAAAAGACTATGTTTAGAGAATAAGGTTCACTTTCCTGGACTCCAAGAAACCATAACGTCCAAGGTTGATCAATTTCGAATTAAGGAGCTTTGGAGCAATTCTCCTTTCTGTTTTGCTTCTAAAAATTCGAATGGTAAATCAGGTGGCATTATCGCCATTTGGGACACTTCTAGTTTCACTTCTACGGACACACTTAAGGTTATAGCTTCCTCGCCATTAAAGATCTTAGCTAATCTCCGAAACAGCTTGCCATCATATCATGTGTATATTCCCCTCAAAGTCAACTAAAAAGATCCAGGTTTTTATGAGTGCCTTACTAACCTCATCTTGGATCATGATAATCTTACAATTATAATGTGGGATTTTAACGAGGTAAGATCTTCTTCTGAACGTATGGGGCCGGTCTTTGATCAAAACAGGGCTTTAAAATTCAATGAGTTCATCACAAATACAGGCCTCATGGATCTCCCTTTATGTCGCAAACGGTTTACTAGAATCAACAAACACGTTTCAAAGCTTAGCAGTTGGCTCGCATCATTGGTCTCTAAAACAACTTCGTTGATAAATTGGCCTCAAGCAAACCGCAACGCCTTGACAAGTGATTTCTGATCATGTCCCCTACTCATTCTTACCAATCGTCTTTTGGATATGGACCGATCCTTTAAAGTTCTATAACCATTGGATGATGCATAAGGACTTTAAATCAGTTTACTTCTGTTTGGACTTCATTTCCCGATATTGGAACCTGTTTTTATAAAAGGACAGTACTTCTTAAGAGAAAACTTTAAGGTCTCAAAGCATGTCTAAAGAATTGGAGACAAACTGTTCGTTTGGCAGAATCTGCCTCTGCAGTAACCCTTCATGCTAGGCTAGATCAACTCGACTTGCTCGCAGAATCAGGTCCTTTATCTTCGAACAACATTGAAATCAGAACTAACATAATCAAGGATCTCATGTGTTTGGAAAATCGATTGATCAAAGATCTCAAACAAAAAGCAAAGTGTAAATGGGCAAAGGAAGGTGATGAAAACTCAGGGTTCTTTCATGGGATCATCAATAGTCGCCTAAATAGGTCGAGACTGAATGGTCTGAACATTCTTGGTTCATGGGTCACGGATCCTCCCTCAATAAAAGATCACATCTTTTACGTTTTCGAAAGCAAATTCAAGGAAACAAACCTCTCAAGACCTACCTCCTCTAGCAATCTTTTTAAACACCTTTCCTTAGAAGATATCACTTTTCTTGACCGTCCTTTTTCAAACCAAGAAATAAAGGACGCGGTTTGAGGTTGTGGTAGAGACAAAGCACCCGGGCCAAATGGGTTCACTTTCAAGTTTATTAAAAATCAGTGGGATCTCCTCGGTAATGACATTATTTCTTTTGTTCGAGAATTTGAATCTTGCACTATTATCCCCTAGAGGATGCAACTCCTCCTTCATTACCCTTGTCCCATATTGAATGAACCTATTGTTATAGGCACATTAGACCATAAGTCTTATTAGGTTGTGAGTAAGAGATCTTAGCGAAAAGTCCTTCAAATCATCTTGCTCAAGCAAATTCTTCGATTGTTAGTGAGTCACAAATAGTGTTAATCAGGGCCGTCAATCACCGATGACCCCTCTTAGAGTAAGAAGAAATCTTGTCTTGGCTAAGAAACGACAAATCAAAAAACGTTTCTTGTTTTCCAAGGTTTACTTTCAAAAAAGCCTTTGACACTTTACATGGTCTTTTGCTTGATTCCCAATTCATGTCACAAATGGGTTTCTCTAGTCCAAATGGAGAAATTGGGATCAAAGCTTGCTTAATTCGGCATAATACCACGTGTTCTCATAATGTTCCTCATGCAAAGAATTCCAAAGTTAAAAGAGTCATAGACAAGCGAACCCCCAACTCCTTTCCTTTTATTGGCGGTGAAGCTCTTAACGGTGATACTTGTTGAAGCAAAAAATAAAAATATCTTTCATGCTATTGAGGTGGGAAAAGACAAAACATACATCTCTCATCTCCAATTTGCGGATGACGCTTTGATTATGGGTGAATGGTCGTTAACCAATGCTAAGAATCTATCTAAAATTCTCACTTGTTTTCACCTTGCTTCCGGCCTCAAAGTAAACTTCAATAAAAGCAAGCTTTTTAGTGTTGGTGTAACCCCGTTGGAAGTCAATTCTCTTGCATTGTTGATTAGTTGCCAACCATCTCAATTCTCTTGTATCTTTTTGGGTCTACCCATAGGTGCAAATATGTCTAGATGTGCAAACTGGTCCCCTCTAATAGACCGTTTTCTCAATCGTCTCTCAAGATGGAAATCCAAGACTCTTTTTAATTGTGGTCGTCTACTCTCCATTTTAATCCGTGTCTAGGTGGGCCTTTGTCTATTACTTCTCTACTTTTAAGGCTCCAAAAAAGATAATAGACAAGCTTAAGAGTATAAGAAGAAATTTCTTTTGGGGAGGCTGTTTGGACATAAGAAAAAATTCTTGGATTCCATGGGATAAGGCCTTATCTCCTCTCAACCAAGGAGGTCTTGGCATTTGTAGCCTCAAAGTGAGTAATCAGTCGATGTTGATTAAATGGGTGGTGAGAATTCTGACATAGAAGATATAATGCTCTTTGGGGTAAAGTCATTCGCTCAATTCATGGTTACAATGGTGGCTTAGGGGACCCGTCTTTAATTAAATATAAATGAGGGCCTTGGTATCGAATAGTAAAGTTGAATGATGATCTTCTCCCTATCGGGATAGATCTCTGAAATATTTTTAAGAGAAAGGTGGGTAATGACGAATCCACAAGATTCTGGCTTGACAATTGGGTAGGAGGAGGGCCGTTAAATGTTTCATATGCTCGGATTTTCCGCTTAGAAGTCAACAAAAATTGCCTTGTAAGAGATAGAGCTCCCAACTCTTATTCAACACATACTGTCTCTCTCTTTTTGCAGCATGCTACAGCTACTCCAGGGCCCAATTGACTCCAACCAGGCCTTCAACTTTGAATGGACTTGTAGCAAGCATTAAGGTCCCAACGTGATATTGTGAACTTAATGAAATTGTCATCTTGTTGTCTAACTATCACCTCTCTAACATGACCCGATGACAAAGAACCAAGGGAGAGTCATCTCACCACTTTACATGGGTTTCTCCGCCAACCAATTTAGAAAACTTATTCCTACGCCAATCACATAACCTTCCCTCTCAAGTATTCAAATGGAACAACCTAGTGCCTATCAAGGTAAACATCAATACTTGGAGAATTCTAAATCAAATAATGCCTACTAGAATAAACTTGGATCATAGGGGAATTGACTTAAAGTTAGTGAGATGCCCAATTTGTGACGAAGATGTTGAAACTGAAGAACACATCTTCGTTCATTGTAATCTTGCTAGGAAGATTTGGAAAAATGTCTTGTTGTGGTGGAATGTTTACAATGTAAATGTCCCGAGCCTTCTTGAAGCAATCAACCTTGCGGACAAAGTTAGCCTCCCCCCTCCTCTTTCTACCCTCTTTGGCTGCGTGTTCCAAAACGATCACTTTGGTTTCTTTGGCGATATAGAAACGAGTTCGCTTTTGCTCCTAAAAGACCAAATCTAGATCTCCTCTTCAATGACATTAAGCTTTTTTCTTTTAATTGGATTGCTAATAGGCATAAGAATATTTCCATCAATTGGATTGAGTGATTAGATAATCCTTGTAACACTCTTTCAATCCCTCTGTAATTGTTTTTCTTTGCTCCTAGCCGCTTGCTAGGTTGTTAATTCAATTTGCCGTTAAAAAAAAATAAAAATAAAACTAGTATAGAAATAGAGAAATTTGCATTTCTGACCCTCAAATGCAATTAATTGATATTAATCATATCTTTTTGTTTAAATGTCCTTTTGTATCATTTACAACCTTTCAAAAAAAGCATCTACTAGCTATCTCAGTCACAAAATAACTACGAACTTTTTTCAGAGTTCCACCTTGGTACGTAAACTATAAAAACTCTACGTAAACTATAAAAAAGTGTCATTAAATGTAATGACCTTTCATAAAGTGTTACAATATGCACATTTTAATATGTTTTTGAAAGAATGTACACGTAAATAATATTTGTCCGAAATGCGACTCGGGCTTTGAGACGCACGACGATAGGAGGAGGGGGGGGTTTTTTTTTTGTTTTTATTTTTTTTTTTTTAGTTTTTTAGTTTGTTTTTTTTATTTTTTTTTTATTACATATTATTTTTATTTTTTTTTTTTCGTTTTTTATTGTATTTTTTTATTTTTTTTTTTTTATTTTTGATCTCGACCGTGGGGGGGGGGAGGGGGGTGGAATTATAGGTTAATTGATATTCATTGTGTAAATAATAAAACGTCCGTATAATTAATTAGTTTACTTACGAATTTATTAACGGTCGTTAAAATGTCTCATAAATGACATTAAGTTAAATAATGAGAAAAGGAAAGTTTTGGCTTAGGTTGTGGGCTTGTGTTTGGGGCCGGTTATACCTCAACAAGAGGAGGTGGAAATTTGTTTCCTTATAACAAATTCCTTATGCCTATATAAACAAATTAAGGCTCACTGTTTTGATATATCTTTTGGTGAAACCCTAAAAGAAAAAACTTCTTTTCTCTTCCCTTTCTCTCTTGTTGAGTCAATCGGCTACACCCAACCAAGTGGGAAAACTAATTTGCTTAATCAACTTAAAGTAAGTTGTTTTGCTTATTGTTTATAAAAGAACTAGCATTCTAATTGAATCGCTAACAAACGTGTGTACGAATCCAAAGAGATATCATACTTTGATCTTATATTGTTCTTGATTTATTAATTCAAGATTTGCTAAAAGGTACGTTTTTCTTTTATTATTATTATGTTAATTTATATGACTATGTGAATGATCTTACGTGCTAGTCTTTCGCTGCGTGCTCGTATTTATTAATAGTTAATATGATCTTAATGTCTTCTAATTCCAACAGTTTTCACCTTAAAAATAGTGGCAGTGTTCGTTTTTCTGATATGACAACACATCAAAATGTGTATATTAGAAAACTTAATGAAAATTTGTTGCATCTAATGATAATTTTTATAATTCACGTACCCATAAATTTGAGAAAACTTCGTTGCTATTTTGCGACCTATATTATAAACTTATAAGCCCATGTTAAATGTTTGAGTCTGCTTATGTTTAAGAAGCTAAGTGTTTGGTTTAGCTAGGTTGATAAATAATGAAGGATCGAAATTCCTTAATGAAACACTGATATACTGTCAACTATGCGGAATCTAGTTGGCAGTACTAAGAAGAACACACAATGTTTAATCAAACGATTTGTATTATAAACCTTTTGAATCTGCCTAGATTGCAGATCCCTAATACAATACTAATAATTCTTATATGTCTAATGTCTTCCTAGATATCCTTTTATAAACATAAGGATAACTTCTAGTAGATGTACAGTCCTTGTATGACATAAACACTAATCAATACTAATCATTAAAATAGCTGTTACAAGATAAATACTAACATAACCGTCTAAATGATAATCCTTTAAGATTCCTTTATCCACGGCAGTACTTCGATCTTTAACTGGCAGTACGTTGACTTTCTACTTAGCAGTACTTTGACCTTTTGCTTAGCAGTACGTTGACCTTTTGACTTGTATTTCCCAACAATCCTCCCCTAACTTGAATTCAACTAGCTTGACTTCAAGTTTCTTGATAGTTGGTCTTCTTTGTTCAGCATCAGTCTGTCTTGTCATTAAAGCAGTACTAGTCAAACAGATTGTTCTTCTCAGCAACATGTCTTTTCAGCAACATGAATGGATTTGATGAGCCTTTACCAAGTAGCCATTCACTCTTGGGCTAGTCAGTTCTTTGGTACCTAGAAAAGGTAATAATCCATGATGAACTGAAAATCACTTCAACACTCAGAACATGAATCATAGTGTGTTGAGTACTATATGACTTTTGGTAAGTCATTACAACCATAAACGGATTTGATTAGTCTTTACCTGTAGCCGTTTGCTCAGGACTAGTCAACTCTCAGTAATAAAACATTGGTGAGTTGAGGACCATATAGTTTTGAGCAAACTATTAAAGCTATCAACGGATTTGAGTTCTCTTTACCAAAAAGCCGTTTGCTTTGGAGTAGCCAATAATTCAGTGTAATACCATGGTGTATTGATCACCATACAATTTTTGGTAAATTGTCAACCATCAACAGATTTGAGATGTCTTTACCAAAACTGTTTGATTTGGACTAGTCAATTCTTATGTTTGTAAGACATGGTGAATTGAATACCATTTGCTGTGTGGTGGTTAACCAACACTCAATCCCTTAAAACAGTTTGACATTCAAATATCTGTGCCTTAAATCTTTTTGCACACTCAAATCTTCACAATATTTCAAAAACAACTTTTTAACTAGCAGTACCTTCATCAAGGTACTGTTTGTTTTACACTAGCAGTACTTTAAACAAAGTACTGCTTTGTTCACAGTTAAGTCTGTTTATCAAAGTAAGATATATATAAAGAAAATTTTGATAAAACATACCAGTTGTTTAAGGATTGTCACCATTTGCAGTTGTCCACAAAATGAACAGATGTATCAAAGTAATGGCTGTCTCACTTTCGTCTTCAACTTCCATTCCATGTTCCAGCATCCTTATCATCAACTCTCTTGATAGAGGATATCTTCTCTCAGCCAGCATATGAATCATAGTGCCATCTTCTATCTCTAGCGTATGCACTCCCGAAGATTCATGAAACCTCCATCTTATAATCTCCCATTCTTCTTGATCCTTCCAGAAGTCATCATCACTTGATTCAGCCGTCTCCCAAATAATGTTTAGATCACCCAGAAGCATCAAACCTAAGCCGGTTGGAGGAATATGCTCATAATAGTCATCAACAACTCTATATAGGTGATATAAATCTTGTCTATCTAAGACATGCAGTATCTCCCATAAAGTATCAAAAGCCCTAAAATGATTATTCTCTCTGTGAATTATAAGATACTCTCCATCAGGTGAATCAATAACTTGGAGCTCTGTAATCATGGAGATTCCTTCTAGTGACTCTTTATCGTGTACACTCTTTTCAAAGTCTACAACCCTAAGATAATTTCTGAGCTCATCAATTGTTTCTGTTCTTAACTTAGGCTTCTTTGATGGCTGTTCTTCAGATATTGTAGCTTTCCTTTTCCTTAAGAGTCTTTTTGCTTCTCTTTCCTTCAACGTTTCCCTTTCTTTCTCTGAATCCATTGGAATAAAGTCTTTGAAGGAGTCTTTAATAGATGCTTGAACCTTGTCATACAATTCCTTCATCTGTGGATACTTAAGTTTTTGCAAATTTTTGTATCCTTGACCTTTTAAGAAACTCATCATTTGATTTCTTTCTTGAGCAAGAGAGTAGGTTTTCCTCAAGTAGTCTTTGGCTTGTTTTCTTGCAATTCTTCAAACCTCTTTCTTTCTTCTTCTGCATCCCATTTCAGCTTGAATTTTTTCAAGCAAACCGCCTTCATCATTAGTAGTTCCAAGGCTCTGATTTGTTGAAGAGTTAATTTCTTCTTTTTAGGTTCTTCAACCAGTATCCCTTTGCCTTTGTCTTTAGGATCAGCACCTTGAGTTGGCTGTTGAGGTTGAGTTTGTATGGGACCAGGAATGCTCAAACCTCTTGGTCTAGAAATAGAAAATAAGAACTTCAGCACATTAGTTGTTCTTTCAGAGTCATAACTTGATTGGACGGAGTGGCTTGAAGGTCCCTGCTTCCTCCTCAAAAATTTCCCCAGTGATCTGGAGTAATAGTACCCTGTCTAGCAGTACTTTGAGTTGTCTACAAAATCCAGGTTCTTCGTGTCTCCATCTTTTACATTAGAAGCTGTGTTCTTTTTTTTTTTTCTCCTCAATTATTAAATTCTTCGTCTCATCACTTTTCTTTCCAAATCAGGAGTAACAGCAGCCTATCTTGACTGCACAAAAACAGTATCATCAAAGAAAGGATGTGCTAAATCTTCTTCTTGAACCTTGTGCTCTTCAGACAAAATTCCTTTATCCTGATTTCTTCCCCAATTTGACTGAAGACATTTCTTCTTATGCCTCTTGCTTCGTTCTTTTGCCTTCTTAGGTTTTGATTTTCTAACCAAAGAGCATGATATTTGACCACTGGGCTTGAGATTTGGACAATTCTTGAGCTTGGCTTGAGCTTGTAGTATTTGTTTACGCTCTGAGAAAGAAGTTGGTTTCTTGTGTCTCCATAACTTTCTCTGTTCAAAGCATATGTATCTAAAGTCCCAATCTCCTCAGATGTTTGAGCACATCTGTGGAGAGTATAATCATTGAGATTTAGGAATAGAAGCAGCATCATGAGGAGCAGCCGTACCTTGGAAGTCAGCAGTCCTTTGTAGTTCAGCAGTCCCTTGAGAGTTAACAGTATCATGGAAGGAAGCAGTACGTTGTACTGAAGCAGTACGTTGAGAATGAGCAGCACTTTGAGAATGAGCAGCACTTTGAGTTGGAGTGCCTTGAGCATCCCTTGCTGAACTTGCAGCCCTAGAATGAGGACTAGTACTCTGTGCTTCCTCCGCTGCCAATGCTGAGACTACTTCTAACATAGATGGAGTCAAGGGTGTAATCCTACAGGAGAACTTAGTACTATGCTTCTCTATAAATGTGAAACACTTGGAAGGAAGAGAACGGATGGTATAAAAGTCCTGAGGTCTGTTACTCCCTCTAATGTTTGTTCAAAAAGCAATTGACGTAACTAGGATACTAAGAAAAGGTGTTTACCATTTTGATAATATGTTCCTAGCATCCCATTAGGGATCTCAAGGAGAAATTAAACTTTTGGTTTGTGGCTAGACCTACAAGAGCAGAAGCAATGTTTGTTCCAAATTGTTCCCATGAAGTGCTCTTAGGACTAAGGCAGTGAAGTAATACATGGACCAAGTACTTCCACTGTGGGCTAAATAGAGGTTTAGAGAAAGTGAGTTGTGCTAAGTTACCCTCGTAGCCAATATCTCTGAGCAAGTCCCAAATAACTTGCTTAGGAAAGCAATCAACTCCATTTTCATCATCAAAGAGTAGGTCAGCTCGAATGGTTGCTTCAGAAATCAAAATCTTCTTGCCAGCTACCTTGGCGCGGATGTGAGGTACGTCATTGATCACTTTGAGAGAAGCGGTAGCCCAAAATTGTTGAAGCCATGGACCAATAAGATCAGGATCAACCAACAAAGAGTAATTAATGGAGCAGCCAGTGAGAAAGTCGATGATTTGATAAAAATCAGCATTCTGTGCCGTCTTTTCCACACACGCAATCATGTTGTGCTTGTTACAAGTGCGAATGTTTGCCATTTGAAGGGAAATTAATGTGCGTCGGAGGTTGTAATTTTAAAAAGTTATGAAAGAAAAGAGATAAAGTGAGAGAAAAATGCAATTCAGTTGAGTATTTATAGGTTGTGTTGGATAACTATGAAGTTACCGTTGTAAATACGTTTTTAGCGCAAAAACGTACGTTTGACCGTTGACCGAACGTTAGAACAGTACTTTGTTGTCTAAGCAGTACTTTCTAAGACAAGCAGTACTTTGAGTTGGCTAAGCAGTACTTTCAACTTAAAAAGATTTCCAACTCAAATTTGTGCAACGACAACCCTGCAATCTTGCAAAATATCTCTTCAAATCATCAAACCTCTGAAAAATCATTCATATCCTCCCCTCAAATGTAGCTAGAGTGCTTCCAAAAATCCAATCTAACCAAAACAGTACTTTACTTGATCACCAGTACTTTATATGTGATCCTCCCCTCAAAGATAGCTATGGGTTCATCATCCCAATTGTTACCACCAAAAATTTAAACCTTGCCAAATCAAAGCCTTTGGTGAGTAAATCTGCGACATTGTCATCAGTATGAACCTTGACTACATTAATGAGCCTTTGCTCATAACAATCTCGAATGAAGTGATGTCGAATCTGAATATGCTTGGTCTTTGAGTGAAAAACAGGATTCTTCACAATGCAAATGGTGCTCTCATTGTCTATATGGATTTCAGTGTTCATGAAGTTAAATCCATAATCAAGTAGTTGATTTTGCATCCAAAGTACCTGAGCACAACAACTTGCAGCTGCTACATATTCTGCTTCTGTAGAGGAGATAGCCACAATTGTTTGTTTCTTGCATTGCCAAGAAACTAGTCGTCTGCCAAGATATTGACATCCTCCTGAAGTTGATCTTCTGTCATGGTTGTCCCCAGCATAATCACTATCCGAAAAAGCTTCCAAATGAAAAGGAGAGTCTTTAGGATACCATAAACCCAAATTAGGTTGATGTTTGAGATACCTAAAGATCCTTTTGACAGCATGTAGATGAGAAACCTTTGGAGTGACTTTGAAACTCTTGCACAACAGACAAAACCGCAAAACATTATGTTCTGGTCTTGAAGCAGTTAAGTACATGAGACATCCAATCATAGACCTGTAAAGATGTACATCAACATCTTCACCTTCTTCATCTTTTCCTAAAGATTTATGAGCTTCAATAGGAGTAGATGCTGGCTTAATGGTTCTAAAGTCAAACTTGTTGAGAATGTCTTTCACATATTTGTCTTGACTTAGAAAAATACCACCATTAGATTGCTTGACTTGAAGCCCCAAAAAGAAAGTGAGTTCACCCATGGAACTCATCTTGAATTCCTTTTGATTAAGATCTTCAAAAATCCTTCACCATAGAAGATTGGTCGATCCAAAGATGATTATCATCAACATATACCTGTAACCAACATGAAATTCTTCTATCCTTCTAATAAACAGAGTTTTATCAATAGCCCTCCATATATCATGCTTCAAAGGAAAAGTTGAAAGTCTTTCATACCATGCTCCTTGGGCTTGATGCAGGCCATAAAAGTGCCTTGACAACTTGCTAAACTTGTTTGGATACGCAGGATCTTCAAAACATGGAGGCTGTTTGACTATATACCTCTTCTGTGATGGTTGCCATACAAAAATGCACTTTTGACATCCATTGAATAGACAGTAAAGCCCATGAAAGATTGCAAATGCTCAAAAAGAGTCTGATTGCTTCAATATCTGGGCAACTGGTGCAATTACATCATCATAATCCACACTTCTTCTTGTCTGTACCCTTGTGCAACTAGGCGTTGCTTTGTTCTTGATAACATAGTACCCGTTCATCTCTCATGTTTCTAAAAACCCATTTAGTTCCTAATCCCTCTGCCTTCTGGGAGGTCACATAACACCCATACCTTTGGAGCTTTGAATGATAGCAGTTCTTCTTGCATGCTTCAACCCATTTATTCGCTAAGGCTTGAGAGACTTTCTTGGGTTCCTCTTGAGTTAGAAACAAGCAAACAGCATGTTTGCTGATCCTTTGGTGGTTAGTTCCTATTTCTGCTTGTATATGAAAGACAGCAATGCTTGATGTTGATTCGAAGTACTGTCTTGTAGCTTTCGTCTTGTTTGAACCCCAGCAGTACTTTTGCCAATAATTTGACTTTGAGGATGAATCTTATGAATTCTAAGTGTGGGAGTAGAGGGAACATCAATGGTAGGATCCAAGTTGTTGTAGTCAGCTACTCCGCCTTCCTCAGCATCAAAAGAGTTTGTAGAGAAAACACCATCTGTTGGAGTATCATCATCAGAATCTGTAGGTGTATTGCCAGTACTTTGAGGAGGTGTATTAGCAGTACTTAGAGTGAAAGTACTGTCAACATGTTCTTTTCCCTTTACAATAGATATTCTCCTCTTTTCCTCTTCAAAGCATTCCTCTTGATCATCATTATGAGTTTGCAAGAGATTTTTTTCTTGAGCATCAACTTAACAAGCTCATCATGTAAGCTGATCTTTCATGAGGACAATTTAACTTCTTTTGCAGCAGTACGTTCCTCTGGAGGGCATAGGCTGGAGTGGAAAGAACTGTCATGAGAACCTCTTGAATTGCTCCACATGGATATTATTTGACCTGTTTCAGTAGAGAGTATAAACAAGAAAAATCCTAGGTTATGCTTGGTGGTCACTGATGAGGCAGCAAATTTCAGCTTGGTGTCTTTTCGGGCACTCCAAGGATTGATAATATGATATGCTTCTGATTTTGATTGTGGGTTTGGAAAACAGGCTACACATAAAGTGACGAGGACCATCAGGTGTGATCATGGAACTAGAGTTCAAGGAATTTCAACTTTTATGAATGAGTTTTGTGCCAAGAAAGGAATCAAGAGAGAATATAGCATTGCCAGGACTCCACAGCAAAATGGTGTTGCAGAAAGAAAGAATAGGACTCTTATTGAAGCTGCTAGAACTATGTTAGCAGACTCCCTTCTACCTATTCAATTTTGGGCTGAAGCAGTCAATACTGCTTGTTATGTGCTTAATAGAGTGTTGGTGACTAAACCTCAACTGAAGACTCCTTATGAAATCTTGATGGGAAGATCTCCTAACATCAGTTTCATGAGACCTTTTGGATGCTCTCTGACTATACTTAATACTCTGGATCATTTGGGTAAGTTTGATGGCAAGTCAGAAGAAGGATATCTGTTGGGATATTCTACTAACAGCAAAGGGTTTAGAGTCTATAACAGGATCACAAGAAAGGTTCAAGATTGTCTTCATGTAAACTTTCTTGAGAATCAGGAGAATCAAAAGGGAAAAGGTCCTGATTGGATGTTTGATCTTGACCTTTTAACTCCATCCATGAACTACATTCCTGTCAGGAAAGAAAACTATGTTGATTCAAAAGAACAAGGAATAACTTATGATGATGCTGAAGATTTAGATGACCAGCAATTCATTGTTCATACCACTCAGCCTATGCCTCCAGAGGAACGTACTGCTGCAAAAGAAGTTAAATTGTCCTCTGAAGATCAAGCTTTACATGATGAGCTTGTAAGTTTGATGCATCAAGAATCTCTTGCCAAAGCTCATAATGATGATCAAAGGATTGCTTTTGAAGAGGAAAAGAGGAGAATATCTATTGCAAAGGGAAAAGAACATGTTTGACCAGTACTCTCACTTAAGTACTGATAATTACACCTCTCAAAGTACTGGCAATACACTTACAGATTCTGATGAAGATACTCAAACAGATGGTGCTTTTCTCTACAAACTCTTTTGCTGCTGAGGAAGGCGGTAGTAGCCTGACTACAACAACTTGGATCCTACCATTGATGTTCCCTCTATCCCAACACTTGAATCATTTTAGGATTCATCCTCAAAGTCAAACATTATTGGCCAAAAAGTTACTGCTGGGGTTCAAACAAGGACGAAAGATACACGACAGTACTTCAAATCAACATCAAGCATTGTGTTTTTTATATACCAAGCAAAATAGAACTAACACAACGATCAGCAAACATGCTTGTTTGGCTTGTTTCTTATCTCAAGAGGAAACCCAAGAAAGTCTCTCCAAGCTCTTAGGCAGATTGAAGTAGGGTTGAAGCAATGCAAGGAAGAATGCTTCAATTCAAGCTACAAGATGTATGGGTATTATGTGATTTACCAGATGGCAAGCGAGTGATTGGTACTAAATGGGTTTTTAGAAACAAGAGAGATGAACGGGGTACTATTATCAAGAACAAAGCACGACTAGTTGCACAAGGTCAGACCCCAAGAGAAGGCTGTGGTTATGATGAAGTATTTGCCACCAGTTGCCAGATTGAAGCAATCACGACTTTTTTGGCATGTGCATCTTTCATGCTTTCATAGCTCTATCAGATGGATTGTCAAAGTTGCATTTTTGTAATACTGGCCACATCACAGAGATGTATATGTCAAACAGCCTCCACGTTTTTGAAGATCCTGCTTATCCAAACAAGGTTTACAGGTTGACAGGCACTTTTGGCTGCATCAAGCCCCAAGAGCATGGTATGAACGCTCTCAACTTTTCTTTTGAAGCATGGATATAGGAGAGGGGCTATTGATAAAACCTTGTTTATTAAGAAGGATAGAAGAGATATCATGTTGGTACAAGTCTATGTTGATGATATCATCTTTGGTTCTACCAAGTCTTCTATGGTGAAGGATTTTGAAGATCTTATGCAAAAGGAATTCAAGATGAGTTCCATGGGTGAACTCACTTTCTTTTTGGGGCTTCAAGTAAGCAATCTAATGGTGTTTTTTCTAAGTCAAGACAAATATGTGAAAGACATTCTCAACAAGTTTGACTTTAGAACCATTAAGCCAGCATCTACTCCCATTGAAGCTCATAAATCTTTAGGAAAAGATGAAGAAGGTGAAGATGTTGATGTACATCTCTACAGGTCTATGATTGGATGTCTCATGTACTTAACTGCTTCAAGACCAGACATAATGTTTGCTGTTTGTCTGTGTGCAAGATTTCAAGTCACTCCAAAGTTTTCTCAATCTCATGCTTTCAAAAGGATCTTGAGGTATCTCAAAACATCAACCTAATTATGTTTAGGGTATCCTTAAAGACTCTCCCTTCTTCATTTGGAAGCTTTTTCGTGATAGTGATTATGCTGGGGACAACATGACAGAAGATCAACTTCAGGCGAGGATGTCATATTTGGCAGACGATAGTTTCTTGGCAATGCAAGAAACAAAACAATTGTGTCTTTCTCCTATACAGAAGCAGAATATGTAGCAGCTGCCAAGTTGTTGTGCTGAATTCTTTGGATGCAAAATCAACTACTTGATTATGGATTTAACTTCATGAACACTGAAATCCATATAGACAATGAGAGCACCATTTGCATTGTGAAGAATCCTGTTTTTCACTCAAAGACCAAGCATATTCAGATTCGACATCACTTCATTCGAGATTGTTATGAGCAAAGGCTCATTAATGTAGTCAAGGTTCATACTGATGACAATGTCGCAGATTTACTCACCAAAGGCTTTGATTTGGCAAGGTTTAAATTTTTGGTGGTAACAATTGGGATGATGAACCCATAGCTATCTTTGAGGGGAGGATCACATATAAAGTACTGGTGATCAAGTAAAGTACTGTTTTGGTTAGATTGGATTTTTGAAGCACTCTAGCTATATTTGAGGGGAGGATATGAATGATTTTTCAGAAGTTTGATGATTTGAAGAGATAGTTTGCAAAGTTGAAGGGTTGTCGTTGCACATATTTGAGTTGGACATCTTTTTGTGTTGAAAGTACTGCTAATCCAACTCAAAGTACTGCTTGCCTTGGAAAGTACTGCTTAGACAACAAAGTACTGTTCTAACGTTCGGTCAACGGTCAAACGTACGTTTTTGCGCTAAAAACGTATTTACAACGGTAACTTTATAGTTATCTAACACAAACCTATAAATATCAACTGAATTGCTATTTTTCTACTCACTTCTTTATCTCTTTTATTTATAAACTTTTTAAATTACAACCTCCCGACGCACATTTAATATTCCCTTCAAATGGCAAACATCTGCTCTTGTAACAAGCACACATGAGTGCCGTGTGAGGGAAAAGGACGGCTCAGGAATGCTGAATTTTATCAATCATCGATTTTTCACTGGCTTGCTCCTTAATTATCTTTGTTGGTTGATACCTTGATTCATTATTGGTCCATGGCTTCAACAATTTTGGGCTACCGCTACTCTCAAAGTGATCAATGACGTACCTCACATCCGCGCCAAGGTAGCTGGCAAGAAGATTTTGATTTCTGAAGCAACCATTCGAGCTGACCTACTCTTTGATGATGAAAATGGAGTTGATTGTTTTAGACAAGTCATTTGGGACGTGCTCAGAGCTATTGGCTACGAGGGTAATCGCACAACCTCATCTTTCTCTAAAACCGCTATTAGTCCCACAGTGGAAGTACTTGTCATGTATTCTTCACTGCCTTGTCCTAAGAGCACTATGGGACAATTGGAACAAAACATTGCTTTCTGATCTTGTAGGTCTAGCCACAAACCAAAGTTTAATTTCTCTTGATGATTCTAACTGGGATGCTAGGACATATTTCAAATGGTACACCTTTTCTTATGTTATCTAGTGTTCGTTTCAATTGTTTCTTGAACAAACAGTTAGGGGAGTGTAGACAGACCTCAGGACTATCTATACCATCCGTTTCGCTTCTTCCAAGGGGTTTACATATTTTGAGGAGCCATAGTTCCTAAGTTCTTCCTGTAGGATTACAAGCCCCCTTGACGCCATCTATTTAGAAGTAGTCATACAGCATTGGCAGCGGTAGGAACGCACAGAGTACTAGTCCTCTTCTGGGCTTGAAGTTTTTCTGACAAGGGATGCTCAAGGCACTCCAACTCAAAGTGCTGCTCATTCTCAAAGTGCTGCTCATTCTCAACGTACTGCTTCAGTACAACGTACTGCTTCCTTCCATGATACTGTTAACTCTCAAGGGACTGCTGAAATCCAAAGGACTGCTGACTTCCAAGGTACGGCTGCTCCTCATGATGCTGCTTCTATTCCTAAATCTCCCAATGATTATACTCCCACAGATGTGTTTCAAACATCTGGAGGAGATGAGGGACTTTTAGATATATATGCTTTGAACAGGGAAGTTAGGAGACTCAAAAAGCAAACTCTTTCTCAAGCTAAACAAATACTCAAGCTCAAAGCCAAGCTCAAGAAATTGTCCAAATTCGTCAAGCCAGTGGTCAAATATCATGCTCTTTGGTTAGAGAATCAAAACCTTAAGAAGCAAAAGAGACGAAGCAAGAGGCATAAGAAGAAAGAGTCTTCAGTCAAATTGGGGAGGAATCAGGATAAAGGAATTTTGTCTGAAGAGCACAAGGTTCAAGAAGAAGATTTAGCACATCCTTTCTTTGATGATACTGCTGATCAAGATGCTGCTGTTACTCCTGATTTGGAAAGAAAAAGTGATGAGACTGAAGAAGTTAATATTGAGGAGAAAGAAGCTTCTAAATGTAAAAGAGTGGAGACACCAGAAGAACTGGATTTGGAGACAACGCAAAGTACTGCATAGACAGAGGTTACTATTACTCAAGGACCTAAATTTTGAGGAGGTAGCTGGACTCAAGGCCCAACTCCGATCCAATTCAAGTTATGGATCTAGAAGAACAACATCATGCTGTGAAGTTCTTGTTTCTTATTTATTGACCAAGAGGTTTGAGCATTCCTAGGTTCCCATACAAACTCAACCTCAACAGCCAACTCAAGGTATGATCTAAGACAAAAGGCAAATGGGATACTGGTTGAGAAACCTAAAAAGAAGAAATTAACTCTTCAAACAAATCAGAGCCTTGGAACTACAATTGTGAGGAGGTTGCATTAGAAATTATCAAGCTGAGTGGGGATGCAAATCTTTTTTTTTTTTTTTTTTTACAGAAGAAGAAAGAAGCGGTTTGAAGAATTGAAGAAAACAAAGCCAAAAGACTACTTGAGGAAAACCTCTTCCTCTTGCTCAAGAAGAATCAAATGAGGAGTTGCTTAAAAGGTCAAGGATACAAAAATTTGCAAAAAACTTAAGTACCACAGATAAAGGAATTGTATGATCAAGGTTCAAGCTATCTATTAAAGACTCGTTCAAAAGACTTTATTCCTATGGAGATTCAGAGAAAGAAAGGGAAGACCGTTGAAGGAAAGAGAAGCAAAAAGACTCTTAAGGAAAAGGAAAGCTACAATATCTGAAGAACAGCCATCAAAGAAGCCTAAGTTAAGAACAGAAACAATTGATGAGCTCAGAAATTATCTTAGGGTTGTAGACTTTGAAAAGAGTGTACACGATAAAGATGTCCTAGAAGAATCTCATGATTACAGAGCTCCAGTTATTGAATTCACCTGATGGGAGGAGTATCTTATAATTCACAGAGAGAATAATCATTTTAGGGCTTTTGATACTTTATGGGAGATACTGCATGTCTTAGATAGACAAGATTTATATCACCTATATAGAGTTGTTGATGACTATTATGAACACATTCCTCCAACCGGCTTAGGTTTGATGCTTCTGGGTGATCTAACCATTATTTGGGAGACGGCTGAATCAAGTGATGATGACTTCTGGAAGGTCAAGAAGAATGGGAGGAATATTAAGGATGGAGGTTTTCATGAATCTTCGAGCGTGCCTACGCTAGAGGTGAAGTATGGCCTTATTCATATGCTGGCTGAGAGAAGATATCCTCTATCAAGAGAGTTGATGATAAGGATGCTGGAACATGGAATGGAAGTTGAAGACGAAAGTGAGACAGCCATTACTTTGATACATCTGTTCATTTTGTGGACAACTGCAAATGGTGACAATCCTTAAACAACTGGTATGTTTTATCAAAATTTTCTTTATATATATCTTACTTTGATAAACAGAACTTAAACTGTGAACAACGGCAGTACTTTGTTTAATAGTACTGCTAGTGTGAAAACAAAAACAGTACCTTGATTGAATGGTACTGCTAGTAAAAAGTTCGTTCTTGAATATTTGTTGAAGCTTTGGTGTGCAAAAAGTTTTAAGGCACTGTTATTTGAAATTCAACTGTTTTAGTGATTGAGTGTTGGTTAACCACCACACAGCAAATGGTAATCAATTCACCATGTCTTACAAACATAAGAATTGACTAGTCCAAATCAAACAGTTTTGGTAAAGACATCTCAAATCTGTTGATGGTTGACAATTTACCAAAAATTGTATGGTGATCAATACACCATGGTATTACACTGAATTATTGGCTACTCCAAAGCAAACGGCTTTTTGGTAAAGAGAACTCAAATCCGTTGATAGCTTTAATAGTTTGCTCAAAACTATATGGTCCTCAACTCACCAATGTTTTATTACTGAGAGGTGGACTAGTCCGAGCAAACGGCTCTCAGGTAAAGACTAATCAATCGTTTATGGTTGTAATGACTTAACAAAAGTCATATAGTACTCAACACACTATTGATTCATGTTCTGAGTGTTGAAGTGATTTTCACTTCATCATGGATTATTACCTTTTCTAGGTACCAAAGACTGAAACTAGCCCTAAGAATGATGGCTACTTGGTAAAAGGTATCAAACTTCTATTCATGTTTGCTGAAATTCATGTTGCTGAGGAAGGAACAATCTGTTTGGAGGTTAAAGACAATGATTTTTGAAGAATTGTATGTACAAGATATGAGATTTCAGTTCAAGATACTCAAACAGATGTGTACTAAGATAAATGCTCAAAGATGAAGCTTAAAGATTGAAGGCCTAGTACTGCTTTAACTGACAAGATAGCACTGTATGGCTTAAATAAGAAGATCCAACTATCAAGAAACTTGAAGTTCAAGCAAGTAGAAATCAAGTTAGGGGAGGATGTTGGGAAATACTAAGTCAAAAAGGTCAAAGTTTTGCCGAAAAAAGTCAAAGTACGGCTAAGTGAAAGATCAAGTACTGCTAAGTAGAAGTTCAAGTACTGCAGTTCAAAGATCGAAGTACTTGGTGGATATAGGGAACCTATAAGTTTAAAACGTTGTTTTAGCATTTATCTTGTAACATTAATAGTGATAAGTATCAATTAGTGTTTATGAATATACAAGGACTGTACAATCTACTAGAGGTTATCTTATTCGGTGTTTATAAAAGGATCTCTAGGAAAGATATTCGCATTAGAACAAACATAGAAAAAACAGAAGTTAAGACTTTTAGTATTGTATTAGGTCTGCAATTTTAGGCAGATTCAAAACGGGTTTATAAAAAGGAAATCGTGTTGATGGGAAACTACTGTGTGTTCTTCATAAGTACTGCCAACTAGATTCCGCATAGTTGACAGTATATCAGTGTTTCATTAAGGAATATCGATCCTACATGAAGTGAAGTGATTTTAAGGTAATCGACATTTGGTATCACTCGCCACGGGTGGGTTTAGCGATTTCGTTGTGGTAGCTTGTTCTAGCTTATTTTTGTCTTATCTTTAAGCTTATCTATTTCAACTTATTTTTTTCTTTTTTTCGGTTCTTATTTTCTTTTTAGCCTATTTCTTTTTCTTTTTTTTGGTTTTCCAATTTTTGGTTTCACCATAACATTGATGTTGGGTTGTTCAAATCTACCAAGATTGGGCTAATACATTTTCTTTGCATCAAAACAATTTAAAATAGTAACAAAAAAAGGGGTGTGTTGGTTTTTGTTTGAAAAAGAAAAACACTCATCGTTTGTGAAGTTACCATATATTATTTCCATATTTTTGTAACTGTCTCAAAATCATATCTTTTTAAGCTTCTTTCGTGGCTTAGTAAGTGGCTTTTGAGCTTATAAACACAAAAGTTTTAAATCTTTCATTACCAAACATTCATTCGTAGCTTAATTTTTGGGTGTCTTATTCGTGGCTTCAACAGCTTTTTAAAGCTTTTTGTACCAACTAGTTATCGTGGCTTTTTGTGGTATACGCAGCTTATTTTAAGAGCTGATTCTCTGGGTTAAACAAGCTTATTTTTTAAGCTTATTAAATAGTTTTATTGGCTTATCACTTGTGGTCCACGACTTAAAGATAAGAACAAAGACGAGTTTTTTGTTGTTACTCGTTGAGGTGGAGACACAGATCCCATTTTTTAGCTGAAACGAAAAGGACAATTGTTTTTGTGTATTTACCAAAAAGACAAAACTCTGTGAATGTACAAAGCAAAATATGCAGGGTTAAATTGTTAAACGAAATATGTATAACTGGATAAGCGAAATATGTTGTAAGCGTTGAGCGAAATATGTAAACAGGTTGGAACAATCAAGCGAAATATTACATTTTATAGAACGAAACTCTGCCAAATTTGTTATAACTCGAGCGAAACATGTATTCCAGCTTCTTTGAGCGAAACATGACAACATCTAGTAGTTAAACACGTTCATTTCGAGTTGTTTTGGTTTTTCGGTTTCGAGTATCGGTTGATCGCGGGTCTTTTAACCTATACCATCTCGATCGCGGTCCCTAGTAGATCATCGTGGTGTATTTAGTTTTTTTCGTCGATAAAGAAACGAACCCACAAGAAGTAAAAATTGTTCGTGGCATTTTTACATATTTTCATCAAATAAGACATGGTTACTGTGTGGCGGGAAAGTTGTTTTTATTAATTAATATTCAAAAATTGCAACTTCAGTCCCTGGACTTAATGAATACTTCTTCATTCACCCTTTGTTAGTTTATTAACCCTTCTAGTTGAAACTTCTTTTCACCGTTAGTCCTTACAACTTTAATTAACAATCGTGAAGCATTAAACTTGGATTTCAATTGCACCGTTAGTCCTTGTTTTTGTTTTATTCAACCGTTAATTATTTTAAGTTGCAAGTGTGTTCACCGTACATTTTTGCTCACATTCGTCTACAAAAAGCGTTAAGTTCTTAAAACAACAATATTGTTTTACGGTTTCTCTTGATTTTGTAACATCCGCAAAAGATACGATTCTTTTTCGGGTTTTATCAAATGATTTGTAAAATCTTTGTGAACATTAATTGAAATTTCACTCTACAACAACAATCACTTTACGTACTTAAGATCCTACAAATCATTTTCACTTCACAATTTTTGGTAAAATTAAATGGAAACGAAAATACTTGTATCTGCGTGTTCGAATTCGACAAGTACAACCAACAAATGCAACAAATTCAAGACAAAGCAAAAAAGAGTTGCATGGTATCTTTTTGACAACTTCATTCACACCTCAAGCTTCTTTCAAACCAACAATTAATTGAATTGAAACCGAGTATGGATCAAAACGTTGCATTTGCAACACTCTTTTGGTGAGATGTTGAAACTTTTATAGACACAATGTTCCAAAACATAGATCAATTAGAAAAGCAACTTGACTAAGAAGAATTTCAAGAGATTGGATCCATGGCTTCTTTCAAAGTACTTGAGACACAATTTCAGATGTTCATCAAGTCACGGATGTATATGGATGGTGAATATGTTGTAATGACACGCAACTACTTTCTACAATACACTCAATTCGAGATTCCGTGACACACTTATCAACACATGGCAATTGTTAAGAAGTCGATTGATGACAAGAGCAAACATAAAACAAGAGTAACAGCTGGGTGCATGGAAAGACAAATGCAGACAAACAGAGGATTAAGGTTGATTCAATAAAATAACATGGATTACTAGCTTGGTTGATACAGAAAGCAGTGGGACAACATTAAAAGAGCAAGATACAAGCAGCAGATCAGGGAATGATGCACATGTTGATGATGCAGATATCAGACCCATATATGATGAAGAGCCAATGGCTGAGGTACAAACAACTGCTAAAATCAATATCTTTGCTACTGGACAACAGCATACTGAGCAACCTGAATTCAATAATGAAGGAGAGGTTGACCAGAATGCTAAACAATGTCATGACACATGTCCTTTGCCTGCTACATTAACTGATAACCAGAAAACTAAACTCTTAAATCAATCTCTTAAATCTGAAAATATTCATCTCAAAAAGACCGTTGCCTAATTTTAAAAAGATTTTTTAAAAATGGAAAACATTGTCGTAAATCGTGAATTTAAATATCAAAATCAAGCTTAAAAGAAGGGCAACATGGTCAATTTTTGAAAGTAAAAAGTAATGAGCCAAGGTTAAACATGACATAGATGTAATTGAAATAATAAACATCGAATTGGAACATAAAGTGGCTAAGTTACTTAAGGAAAATGAGACTTTGAAAAGGCATTACAAAGAAATGTTTGATTCTATCAAGACAACGAGAGCTAAGAACATATAACACACAACTTCTTTGATTGCAAATAATGACAAATTTAAAGCTCACAGCATTAAAAAATGAGTTAAGGAAATTAACAGGAAAGAGTGTGAATACTAAGTTTGCAAAATCGTCAATCTTAGGGAAACCGGCTTTATAACCACGTAGAAACCAATCAGTTGTTAGACAACCGACTCCGTTTAAGTCTGGATGACCTAGAATTTAAAAGCAACGGTTTGCCTCCCAAGTTGATGTCAATAACGATTTGTCAAAACCAGTCACTACACATTATTTGCCTAAGGAAAGAGAATTTGTTGTTGCAAAACCTCATCACATGATTTCACCTGGCTCATCTGGGTATAGCTCAAATGACATGGTTTATAAACACTACCTAGAGGAAGCTAAGAAAAAGACACAAGAAAGCAGTAGGAATTCAGAACCTAGTGTGATGCCTTCTGCTAGATCGCCTCCAAAAGCACAACTATGGTGCAAACCATAAACCTAGGAATACAATACCAAAAGTCTAGAATTGGCTGCATCTTAAGAGTAGTTGTGCTCAAACAAAGACTGTGCCCATGCAGAACGGTCTAGGAATTCTAGAGTTTTTCTGGACTCTCCCCCTAAACATTTTGTTATGCTCGACATGCCCAGAAATGTGTCTTTAATGCAAATCTTGATGTTGTGTCACAAAATTCCTGACTGAAGTCAACTTACGTGCAAAGGTTCATCCATTAAGACCAACAACGAGATACAAATCCGTAGAGCAAACAAGTGTTGCAAAGAAACCAAAAAGACAAATCCCAATAGGACATAGGTTTTCAATCAAAAAGACTTCCGTTGTGCATGAGAAAATAATAACTCCTAGATCTTGTCTTAGGTGGAAATCGACAGGTAAAATTTTCAAGACAGTTGGTCTTAAGTGGATTCCTACTGGAAAGATATTCACCTCTAGCACGACTAAGGTTAACAGTGAACCCACAAATGGTTCAAATGACGATATCACTAACAAGTATGAATGCGAACAAACTCTTGATGTCAGTACTGGTACTCTTAACTTAAGTACAGGTACATCTTTCAATCCTAAAAAGGAAGGACTCAGAGTTTGGTTGCTGAAAAGACTAATATCTCCGAAAACATGGATTCAAGGAATTTTGATCTGATGAACAAATAATGACTTCTGATCATAACAGTTCAGAACTCGGAATTTACGACCACAACAATGAACAGTCAAGTTCAAAGCTGGTTCCTAAAGTTGTTCCTCCAGCAGACAAGATAACTACATTACGACAAGAGTTAGAATTACTATTTCACCATCACATAACTATGCTGAGGTCAACATGTAAATATTTTTTATAAAACCAAATACCAAAAAATATAAATTTTCAAAAGAAAAATACAAAAATATAATATTTTCAAAAGAAATACAAAATCAAAAAATCAGAAATGTTTCAAACATATTCTTCTCGACTATGTCTCTTGAATCGATAAACATTTACCTAATAGAATGTGATTAACATCGACTCGGGCGTTGTAATATGAAGTTCGAACGGAGTTCAATGGTTTCAAATACATTGTCATTTCTAATTTTTCTTAATTGCTTGTATCACTCTCAGATTGCAATCGGACTTCGAACGCAAAGGAAGAGTGTACGCATTAAGTAGGCTTATCCTTGACGTTAGAAGAGAAGTCTTCTAACATGCGGTTTTTCAAAAAGTTGAACACAATTTTTCAAGAATTTTCAATGGGAATCAAAATATATCAAAATTGTGTGTTCAACTCTCATACCTCTTTATTGTTTTCAAGACAATTTATCTACATTGGTGGTCATTTACAAATGAGTCCAATGTTTTGAGGTGAGAGTTTTCTTTTTTTTTTTTTTTCCTGAAAAAATGTTATTAATGATTGTTGGATACCTTTATACATGACACTTCTTATGTATTCAACACATTTATTAAGGTCTTAATAACATCTAAGAATTAATAATGACTATTAAATAGATTGATTGTTTTATAAGATGATTTTTAGGTGGTGGAGCATATTTTTTCAAGAATCTCTTCGTGGACGTTATTAATCTTTTTAAAATTATGTGCTCAACAATGCTAACCGTCAATTTTATATTCATTTTACAATCATAGTATCATGTTTTTGGTCATGGCTGTCAAACATAAGTAAAATCGAGGTGGGAGAAGTTATGTTCCATGTAATTCTGCAAAGTATTAGTAAAGATTTCCTTCCCCATGGTATTTCAAGACAAAATTTTAAATCACTAAAGGTATTTTAAAAACTAAGTGAAATTAGTATATAAAATAAGGTTGAGTTTTAAAAATAAGGGGAGAAATGTATTTAAAATGTGATCTTGAAAATAATAAGTGATTTATCGACTCAAAGTGCTTGATACTCTTCGAAAAAGGTTTTATGGTTACGATCTCATACCCTACAACATCTTATTTCATGACGATTCTGAAGTCATAAGGTGGTAAGGTTAGGTATTTGTCCTATGATCCAACCAGAACCGAAGGGATCTACCCAAGGACACTCCATAGTTAGAAATAGCAGTCCTTAGGTATGATTGGAGATGAATGTGTATAAGGGAAGAATGCCGACTAAGATTGAGCTAACACTGGAACAATCACAACAAGGTGTTAGTAATAACGTCTTGGTAAGCATTGAAGGGGTTGAAGAATGAAAAAGAAATGTATGGATAAAGGGTGAAAAGAAAGAAGCCCTCCACACAACTTAGGCAGAAACCGGGTCAATACATATGCTGTCAGAATCACAATGTTGATTGCTGACATTGAAGACGACATCATGGACCCAGTGATGCAATGCACAACCCTTCCTAACCATTCGGGTTTCTCTCAACAGAAACTTGTCTCATTTGTCACGGAGATACACATGACTTCTATTGACTTTCTCACTCTGAGTTAGTTGATATTGAATAGGTGGCAGTCTGCTCCAGCCTCTGATTACTAAAACCAAAACACACTAATCGAGTCTAGAGCCAAGAGATCAATAAAATAAATCTCATTAGGACACATTCCATTACGAACACTTGTTGAACACCAATAAGTTCACAAGCTGTCAACAAGAGTCCTACGCATTATCCATGAGATTTTGCCAGAACATCCGAGTGATACTTATGTATTCACAATGAAGATGGAAATCCTGCTTGAGCCAGCATCAAACAAGCTCTTGGTAGGTGACTTGCGAGATTCTATATGAATCAAACTTGTGTCAACTGGAAAGAAACGATGGTGCGATTCAATGTTAATCAAACTTGTTCCAGGAAATGAATTGACGGATTAATCAGAAAGATAGTAACTATCTGATTCACTCTTACCGCGTTGTCTACTTTGAGACGTTCTGGTAATGAGAACTAGCAAGCATGGTAAATCTAATACATCTGTGTTAGAAGATCCTCTGCTTTAGCTGGGAAAAACTGTCAAGGAGATTCTATTTAACTCTAACCTGATCACAGGTAAATATTTATATTGTAAACTGGTCCTATGGAAACGAAGGTTAATCTAACCAAAAATCCAGTACGAAAGACAAAGCCATATTGTCCACACGGCTTTATTGCTAACTGTTTTATTTCAGGATTCACATATAAGAATGAGATTGTGGATGCCTTTATTCCAGCTATGAAGTCGGATATTCATTATCACTATGCTCTATGCTCAAACTTCAAAGATATACTAATAAGACATCGAGATTCAAGAATCTGGAAAGCTCAAGAATTAAAAAGACAAAGACTTCGCATAAGCTCTTATATACACCATCTTCTTTCAAAGATATCAAGTCTATCAAGGGAGATTGTTAGCAAGATTTCAAGATGATGCAAAGTTCATGACATGTTGGTTCAAGACACAAGATCGTAATGGGGCAAAAGAACGATCAGATGGGGCAGGAAGGATAAAGATTTAAACGATCTCGGACGCAAAGACGAAGTCAAAAAGACAATGACAAAGGCTAAAGATCAAAGATCACAAAGCATGAAGGAAAAAGCCTACAACCAGCTAAAGACAGACAAAGCATAAGAGCTTAACCGACAAAGCAATCTTCCTTTACGATCCTCACATAGGTGCTTATTTTTTTTTTACGTTCAAATGAGCTCACTTCGGGGGAGATTGTTATCCTTAAAATATTGAGTCGAACAATGAAAGTTCGTTCATTAATTATATTAGGTCTCGGTCATTAATTAATATACGTTGTAATAGGCTAGACGGGTAAACGGGCTCTTAAATGTAATCTAATAGGTCACGTGTATCGGGCGAAAGCCCAAGTAAACTCGAGCCCAACCCAAGACAAACCCACGGCCCATTAAGCCTTCTATAGGCCGACCCACATTGGGTATTTAAACCCCTCTCCATGTGTAGAGAGAGGGTTGTTGGTCTTATTTATAACTTTGTAAGTAAATCAACCTCCACTTTATCCTCTCCCTACTTTCTCTCTCTACTTTCTCTCTCTACATTCTTCCTAGTTTCTTCCTACTTTTCTTGTTCTATTCATGTGATCATAATATAAAGTAAAGTAATTCTTGGGTTACCGACAGAAGGACAAAACCATGAGTACGAGAGGTTTCAAAATCCGAGACAATCCTAGAAAATCATCACAAAAACACAAGCACACGAGAATGGAAGAGGCACACCTCCTCACGTTACACTTATTAGAAAATAGAAAGAAGATAGAAGGATAAGCATGGGTTGCCACCCACGAAGCGCTTGTTTAAGGTCACTTAGCTTGACCCGTCCCCGAATTTAGTTATCCATGGGGAAGGTTTGGAGATCCGGGACAACCATTGGTGGTATGTCTCCTCCAAAATAGCTTAAGTCGATGACCATTCACCTTGAAGTTTGGCCCGTCGGTTTGAGATAACTCGACGGTGCCATATGGAAATATTTGGGTAACGGTGAATGGTCCAGTCCAGCGGGTCTTAAGCTTGCCCGAGAAAATCTTTAATCAAGAATTAAAGAGGAGGACTCGATCACCAACGTTGAAAACGCAGTTCTTGATCTTGGAGTCATGGATCTTCTTTGTCTTCTATTTGTCGATCAAAGAGTTCTCATAGGCTTGATCACGAAGTTCATTTAATTCATTCATTTGAACTTTTTGGTGATCGCCCGCGGTAACAAGGTCATAATTGTAATGTTTCAAGGCCTAAGTATACTCCACCCGGATATAATTGGAAACCTAAGTCTCAAAAAGGAAATGTTAACCCAAACATTAGTATGCCTATAGGAAATGCATTTAAAACTGCTAATATTTTGGAACATAAGACTCCTAGGTGTTCCACCGTGTCCAATACTCCATTGTATTCTAATTCTTTTGCAGCTCATAGAGATCATTCTATTCATCGTCGACTCTGGGTGCTCCAAGCACATGACCGAAAATCTCAAACTTCTAACTAATTTTGTGGAGAAATTTCTAGGAACGGTGAAGTTTGGAAATGATCAAATTGCACCAATTCTTAGCTATGGAGATCTGGTTCAAGGAACGATTACTATCAAAAGGGTTTATTACGTCGAAGGGCTTAATCA